>DVZL01003798.1:0-13576 GCA_018236625.1 Lasaia peninsularis
CGACCAATGAGCTACCTCATTGGTCGTGGGCCTATCGCCTCCGACTTAAATGCAAAGACTTTATTAGACGGAAATAGCAGCGAGCAACTTCACTCTATAAGACTTACATGAAAATTTTTATTTCAATATCACAATTTTGTCAACAAAAAAACTAGGTATCAGTAATGATTCATACAGCACCAAATCTAAAGGTGATCACGAAAACTCGCCTCCATTACATGCGATAGGACCGCTATCCGCTTGTCACTTGTACAAACGTCGCCGCGGGTCAAGCAGTCTATTCGACGTCAACACTGGAACGCTAACATGGCAGCCTGTTAGTCCTAGTACTATAAATGGAATTACAAACCCGTATACCGTCCCTCAGATGCTTTGAACTTTAATTTGTATTAGTAGTCGCCCAATGGTCAAGTTCCACAGTAATCTATACACGTAATACAGTAGCGCTAGCTACAAAATAAAAAAGGTACCTCTTTTAATTATTATTTTTACAACTTGACTGAAGTTTGTGGACGAGCAGAGTTCTAAACACGAGAAATAATTAATTATTCAAATAGATAATCCCACGAGACTAAGGGTTGTCTCCCGGGAGGCCAAATCCCGATTTGCTGTGACGTCTGTTTGAGGTTGGGGCTGACTGATTTTGTTTCCGCCGCGAATTGCCGAATAACATAAATCTTGAATTATCATAACAATCACATGGCCAGGTAAAACGAAGTTTGCGGTTTAACTCGTTTGTATTAAATGATTTATTTATTATATTTTTTACCGACGCACGCATGGTACGATTAAAATTTATGACACTTAATTTTAACAAATAGCAAAAAATAAATAATGATGTAATTCGTCATTTACATTAAATA
This sequence comes from Lasaia peninsularis, assembly GCA_018236625.1. Classification (NCBI taxonomy): domain Eukaryota; kingdom Metazoa; phylum Arthropoda; class Insecta; order Lepidoptera; family Riodinidae; genus Lasaia; species Lasaia peninsularis. The sequence continues at coordinate 864 of DVZL01003798.1, forward strand.
ACAAATTACTAAATTTACTTTTTTCGTACTATCAATTGCTGTGCCGTTGAAGTTGGGAAAATATTACGAAAGAAACAGATAAACAAATAAAAACTGTTCCGCTATCTGCTTGTCACTTGAGTAATCACCGCCGGAGGGCACAGCAGTCTATTCGACGTCAACATGGTATCGTTAACTTGACGTCATGTTAGCCTCAGGCCAGTAAATAGAAGCGTAGTAGAACCTATACAGTGTTCCCGGATTACAGTCCTATATTAAACTTTAAATTGAATATAAAACGTAATGATAGCTTGATAGTGTTCAGGCTGTTAAACTAAAAATGTAATACTATGAAGGGTACTGAATTTATTTGCAGAATAATCTAGTCGCAGGTATAAATATTTGGATATGTACTCAAGCAAATTCAAGGAATAAAATCAGCTTTTATTATACACGTAATGTAATTTATTTTTGTGTTTTTAATAGTATTTTGATAGTCCTTTTTAAATTAACCGTAATAGTATTTTGAACACCTTACAACTTATATTTTATTATATTATTCCTTTATGTACTTTTATATTTTAAAAGCAATAACACTTTTGACGTTACAAAACGCTGATAGTTTAAAATAAAATACATAGTTATTTGGATATGTAGCCGCTACAAGAACCCGCTATCCGCTTGTCCTTGGACCAAACGCCGCCGGAGGTCACAGCAGTCTATTCCACGTCACCATAGAATCGTTAACATGGAAGCATGTTGGCCTCAGGGCAGCAAATGGAAGTATAAGGACCATACGGTGTTCCCGGATTACCGTGCTACATTGGATCTCAAATTGAATATAAATTATTACATACATACATATCTTCACGCCAGGTCCCTTGCGTGTGAGGCAGAAGGTATCAAGTGCTAAGTATCACGATCCCCACACTCTTGCCTAGCTTGCTCCAGAGATCTTGCTTGAGTAACTTTGTCGTAGAATGTCAGCCTAAGTACTCCCAGGTACCTACAGCCATCCACATTCGCATTGCATATTTCTCTTGTTGGTTTTATTATTCGTCTTAATCTTTAACTTAACTAAAATAACATTATGATCATAAGATTTATCATGTGATCGACGGTGATCGATGTCTAAGTTTAACGCACGAGGTCTTGGGTTTGATAACCAAGTAGGTCAACCACTTCTTCTGAGTTTTTCAGTTTATCTGAGCATAACGTAACCTAAGTTTGGATTTTTGTCCGAAGTGGACAAGACTTGTTGTCACATGATGGAATCTAATATCTATGTGGGGAATATGGGCGTAATAATTTTATTTTAATTATTTTCTTTGATCTATAACCTAACGTTAAACACAAAACCATAGAAACCTCATGATAAATATTACGAAATCGTCCAATTTTCTGATATTTGCATCGTGATAAGCTATCAGTAGATCTTGTACAAGAATAACGGTACTAAATAAGTTCTTACAGACTGCAAACACAATATGAAATTGTCGGAGGAGCTCGGAGCCCACTTAAAGGTAAAAACTATGTACCGTTCGCGACACAGTAAGGCACTTTGAAGACCATTTTTAAAAGTTTTAAGTGAATTTTGTAAAATTGCTAATAGCTTGTGCTGTTTTGATTTTAATGCAACATGGAATTAGCTTGGGTGATCAATCTATATAAATAAATAAAATTGAAGTGTCTGTATGCAATATTAAAATTACCGCTTGTTACTAAATACATATAATTGTATGTATGTATGTTGAAAAGGTACATATGCTAAAAAAATACTTTAGAATTTTTACCTGTCTGTCTGTTTGTACCCGCTTATCACTGAGTTATTACCCAAATGACCACTGGTGGTAGAGGAGTAGGAATCCACCGCCTTACCTATTCCTGCCGCCATAATGACATTGTCGTATTCCGGTCTGGAGGGTAAGGTAGCCGGTAAACTATCAGGCCTAACATTCCGGCCACAAGACAGCGACGCACCTACAACATCTATGGCGTCTATATTCCGCGGTTGTCTCCTAACATCCGGAGACCCGTGAGCTTGTTCGTTGTCATATCATATAAAAAATAAGTCCACCAAGGCTCTACAAAAGATATAAAAAATCAGTATTTTTGTCGTTATTTATGCTACTTCATTACGCAAGGTTCCAGTTATTCATTTTGATTGAAGCTACGAGCACAAATTGAAATTCCAAACTAGCAAGATGTGTGTAACTCCGTGTGTATGTAAAAAAACTCGTGTACCGTTTTGGAAACAGTAATATACTTTCATGAAAGTATTTTTGAAAGTAGCAAGTTTGCTTAAACTTATTTACAGTGAGTGATATTAACGTAGTCAGCTTCTTCGCTGACTTGATGAGTACCAGATTGTACAAAACGTTCTTATAGTGGATTTGGCAAACCTGCCTACTGCAAAGAACAATTAAAGAAATCCAAATGTAGGGCTTTTCCACCGAATCCAGTTTGGATAGTGGATTGTCGTGCTGGTCATCTGCTTTTCCATGTGTCCGCTGTTGACGATGATGGTGTTGGGAAATTGTTTCTGCGACAAGTGGTTTCGCGCTTGTTATGCGCTATGGTCATTCTGAGAGTATGCGTCAGAGAAAGGAATGAATACTTCGACTGAACTGTTTCGTCTTCTACTGAACGCTTGATATCGAAATTGAGTGATATCGCTTGTTTGCAAATGCTAGTATTTTTTTGGTGATACCAGCCTAAGATGGTAGAAGAAAACGGAATGTAGTGGAACTTCTATTCCGGTAGTTCAGATTCGAACCCCGTCACGTACCAATGAAGCTTTCTAGTTTAAGTACATTTTCTGAGTATCTACTCCTACGGGAAGGAAAACATCTTGAGGAAACTCTGTGAAAAAAGAAATTTCTGTATTGGGTCTCGATCTAATGTGGGTTTGGGCCTTACTTTTCATTCGTTCTGTTGACTTTAACAAAAAATTAAAATAACTAAATTATTCCTTAATTTTAAATGAGCAATTCTTCTTTAAATATTTATTTAAACCAGCGATATCGGAAACGGCTGTAACGATTTTGCTGAAATTTGGTACTATGGTGTTTTGACTCCCCAAACATTAATCTAGTTATGTTTTATGTCTAAGATATATACAGTTAAAAATTGATCTAGATTGGTCTAGCTAGGGCCTATGAAATTGCAAATCACGACATTTTTATTATAACACTTGATGCAAAATGGCTCCGATTCACCGACAATTTTGGCAAAAAGAACTAGCGATTGGAACTCGGTCGCACAGTTAAGGTCGCAAGCTTAAAAAAGTACCTGGCTTTCTTAAGCAAGCAAACATTCTACGTCATAAGTTCCATATTTCCAGAAACATAAAATGTCAGATCCCACCAAGTACCTTCCCCTTCTATACTACTTAAACACCTACATATATACAACCTTGCAGCCTACATTAAAGCTTAAAGTTGTTTCCTACTTTACAAAACAATTGTACAACAATAAACAATCATTTTCCCACGTGCTTATAATTGTATGAAAATCCTTGGTTTTTACTAGCAGAGGCTATTGATACCAATCTGAGGTTGCGTAGTTAATTCATTTTGTCACTATTCTTTAATTCCCTCTTCTTTTTAGTTTTGTCATCGCTTGCAATTATTTGTACTTTTTGGGCATTATAGTGTAATAATAGTACAATAGGCTTTTTATTCTATTTACGAAATTTGAACATTTTCCTAATTAACACCTTTTGTAATAAATCGTCAGTCATTTGCAACCCGGGTATAATTTAATTAAATAATTCAATGTGAATTCATAATGACACTATTCTTTAATCACTATGCTTTTTGACTTTGTTAATGCCAGACGCCAGTAATAGTTAAGACATATTACTATTCTACTTAATATGCTTTTTGTTTTATTTATTTACGAAATTTCAACGGTTTTTCTAATTAACGCATTTTAAGATTGGTAAACAAATTTTTATTGGTTAAAATATGTTCAAAACTTACTTATTGTCACTGTTTGTTAATTACTCTGCTTTGTAATGTCATCGCTTGCAAAAGTTTGTTTTCTTATTGTAAGAATACAATAGATTTTTTTTAATTATGTTTATTTGTTAAACTTGGGCATTTTTTACTTACACATTTTGTAACAAGTCATTAGCAAACGATGCTTAATGTAGTCAAATGTAAGGAAGGGTGTTAAAATTAACCACCGGACATTTTCAAAGATAAATTGCCTATGTAAGTATATATGATGTTACCAGGATCCATATTTACGCTGGAAAAACCAAGCCTTAACTATATAATAAAGTTGCGGCACAAATAATTTTTACACATAATATTTCTCCTCTTATCCCAGCTTCCCGGACCCGGTTCCTGACATTGTATAACACGATCGTGCGGAAACACTTTCAAGAAACACGTGAACCCTACGCTCAAGATAAATTACATACATTGAGTGATCCTTTAAGTGCCCATATATAATTCTGGAACAGGGAAATAATACCATATCTATTATAAAGCTATAACATTTTATAACCTGTAACATTTTATAGGATTATATTTTGCAGGAAATAAGCTCGCCCTTTTTTACTGTAATATATTTAAGTGATTGTTTTTGTTATGTTCATCTGTGTACAATAAAGAAATAAATTAATTAAAATTGTAATACAATACCCGCAATGTTGTATACAATTTTAGCGGTGGCCAGTTTGGTGATAGTTTTTTTTTACCCTTAAGGTGAAAAATAACAATTTTTTAGCCACTGTGCTACGTTTCCACTTTTCAACTCAGTCGTGTAAAAATACATTAAAAAGCCTTAAATCAGACGTAATTATTAGCCGAGGCAAACCTAGGACGGTTCTACTTATATTTACAGAGCTACTTTGATAAAATCAATACTCCCGTTTAAAATGACCTATACTTTCAAAGTTTCCTGATCATTCCAGGTTTCAAGTTATAGTTGGACTATTTATAATAAGAATTGCACATAAAATACGTCATCTAATCTATAGTAAAAGGAAAACATCCACTAATATTATAAAAATCTTTACAATAATATAGCTTATATTGGCCTCTTACGAGCTCTTTACCAGGCAGCTCGTAAGAGTCGAGCGTAGGCTGAGTGGGTCACTACCAACATGACCGCTGTGTAGAGTGCTGTGTAGTAACTCACACGGATAGGAATCCACCGCCTTACCTATTCCTGCCGCCATAATGACGTTCTCGTGTTCCGGTCTGGAGGGTAAGGTAGCCGGTAAACTTGCATACCGGTCACATGACAGCGATGCGCCTACAACATCTATGGTGTCTATAGGCCACGGTTGTCTCTTACCATCAGGAGACTTTTGTTCGTTGTCTTATCATATAAAAAAAATATACGTCAGAATAACACGTATAAGCTTCTTCTTAACCGAGTACATTAAAGGAGGGTATGTTTTTACGCGATAAGTATTATAAGTGGGAAAAAATTCTGCGCTTTGATAATTCACGCGGGCGTGCCCCAGGCGAACAGCTAGCTGACACTATTTATATCTCTTTCATTAAAGCTCCATTCAATAACTACGGAGAAGAATATAAAACGTTTATAGGTTTCCCATGTAGCCTCTTCATGATGGGTCATAATCATAAATCAGATATTTCATAATGTAAGCGGAAAACATATATTTTGACACTCTTCATACGTAGGTTTATCTCACATGCTACGAAATTACAACTTTCATTAATATCCTGGGCTCCTAGTATTTCTAACACATTAATCATTAGTATAGCCGTAGTTTATGTTCTTAACTGTAAAAGGGCAGCATAGACTGCCTAAGTAATTACCTATTAACGTGCTTCAAAGGCTAAAGGTCTTTCTAATTGGTGCTATTTTCACCATATATCAACTTCCGTGTGCAATTTACTTGATAAATTTATTGTTTGTGTAAATTTGGAAGATAAAACAAATAGAATTTATTTATTTTTATTATTTTATTTTAAACTTATAGTACACCAGGCAAATAAGTTTGTAAAGCGATCTTTATACCTATTAGCATTATCGATCGATCATTCATTTAGGGCCTGTTTCACCAAGTCTAAATAAAGTATCAATTAACTATTCATTATTTAGTACTAATTGACAGATAAAACTATGATGTAAATTTCCAATTTCCATTTTGCGTTACTCGGACTTTGTGAAATTGCTTTCTGCATTTACTCATGAGTTTACTGAGCGATTAGCTTACCTGTGACTTTACTCAGACGTAATGAAATAGACCCTTGGATGTTAAAGAAATAATAATAATTATTATTAAGTATATATTTATACATATAAGGTCATTTTAATAATCACAAATGTTATAAAAATTTCGTGTCACAGTATCAGTTACCATAATTAAAACGGCTAAACCTATTTTGATGAAAATTCATATGTACTTGGTGGGTTCTTGATAGGTTGTTATCTATTTTTCATATGATTTTTTGATTGTTTCTACATCCAGGTTATATATACATTTGTTACTGAACAGCTTTCTGCAAAGAAATGTACTTTGCGTGAACAAAATATATACAAATAAGATATTAATAGGGAGTTGCTAAACCTGAGTTTAGAATCATTAGTCAACTTACTAAGAAGTTTGTCAACTACTCTACTACAGTGGAATATGACAATGAAGAGGATGATATCAATACTACGAGTGAAATTAACTAGATTAAGCATTAGTAGATGAAACAAGCGGAGAAATATATTGTTAAAATGTTGTTTCTTAAAGGTTCTAGAAAATTAAATTAATCGTAGAGATCTATAATGAAGTTGCGATTAAACAGCAGACATTCAATTAGACAGTATTTTTAGCAATATTTTTCTCCGCTTGTTTCAGCAGATGAAACAAGCTGAGAAATATATTGCTAAAATATTGTTTCTCGAAGTTTCTGGAGAATTAAAATTATCGTAGAAATCTATAATCAAGTTGCGATAAAACCGCAGACATTCCGTCAGCGCCTCGCTCTTGCGTCATCGTGTTACGAGACGCTCTGATCATCCAAGTCCCACGTCCTATTACTCCCATTGTTCTGGCCCAATTAAGGGTTTTTGTGTTTCTGACGAGATTGCAATCGAAAGTCACAGTTTATGTAAGTGGTTTCCCTACATTTTTCGTAGAAATGTAACTATATTACAAATCGGTTTAAGTGCTTTTAGATTTTAATGGTCATTGAAAATGTACTATTAAGGTCCGTCAAAATGTCTCCTTGGTTCAAAAAATATTATACATATTTAAACATAATAAAATAAATGCATGCATGAGGTGATGAATTTTTTAGATAAATTGAAAAAAAAACCATGGAATAAGTTTCCTTATCCAGCAATCGAAGCCTTGACTATTCCCGACTATAGAGGCGTTTATATTTTTTTTACGTATAAGCTAGTATTTTTTCCTGTATTGACCACCAGTTTTACTAAAAAAGTAGAAAGTTGGTTCAGTTCACAGTGATAAGACGAGGCAGTGGAATTGACGATTCACCCAAACTGTTAATTTCAACATATATTTCTGCCACCATACCGTGCTCGCAACAGTTGTGTTTTGGCATGGAGGTTTAAGATAGCTTACTTACAAAACGGACTACCAATACCACTTTAGGTACACGTTACCATTTTAATTGTATGCAGCTAAAACTATTATGTATAAAAGGTATTTCTCTGTTCATCCCATGCTTTTGAAACTATAAAGTAGTTATGCTCTGTTACATCTGCGTTTTAGTACTTAATATATTTGTAACCTTCAAATTATTTTGTGAGTGATTGAAAACGGATAAACAGAAATACGTTTTGCATGAATGGTTTAGCGTGGGCCGCGGTACCTACACTGGGCATATTATACATTTCTCATCTTGTTTTATTCATTAAGTATATTAAATTTTATTAAATTATAAGGCAATATTTTACTATTTTTTTAAATAGCTGAATTATCAAAGCGCAGAATTTCTTACACTTCTTGCGTAACAACTTATGGTCCTCTTTTCAATTTACTGTAAAGTTTCATCCAAATCCTTTCAGTATCAAATTTTTTTCGTGAAAGAGTAACAAACACTAATACATGCTAACAAACTTTCGCATTTATAATATTTATGTATTAAAAAACGAAACCAGTTTTTAAGAAGTCAGATTTAAAACGGACAGCAATCGACTCTTAAACGTCAATATTTTGCGGTTATAAAGTCCACTCCGAATAATGTTCATTCAAAACTTTACGGGAGCACTGTATTAAACATTACCATAGAATTTTAAAAACGGTTACATAAATGCCTGTGTCGTGACGTCACACTTTATCTATCCAAATAAATAAAATTGAACTGTCCGTTTCTAAAATTAAAACAACCTTTTTTCACTGAATGTCCATCCGTCTGTCTGTTTATTTCGGCTAATCTCTTGACCGGTTCAACCGATTTTAACGGTACTTTCACTGGCAGATAGCTGATGTAATAAGGTATGATTTGGGTTACTATTATTTTAGCAATATATGTATATAATGATTAAATTCTAACGCGGACGAAGTCGTGGGGACTGCTAGATATACATAAGCGCATTTTGTGATTGATGTTCCCCGTGTTGGTCCGGGTCCTCTGTGTAGAATAGACCAACTGCCTTCCTACCAGACAGCTTGTAAGAGGCGAGCATAGGTTAACTGGGTCACTACCAACATGACCACTGGTGGTAGAGTGCTGTACAGCAAGTTGCCCAGGTAGGGATCCACCGCCTTACCTATTCCTGCCGCCATAAAGACAATGTCGTATTCCGGTCCGGAGGGTAGGGTAGCCGATAGACTTGCATATAAGGTCGAACAGCCTGACCACAGGGCAGCGGCGTACCTACCTCATCTATGGTGCATATAGGCCACGGTTGACTCGTAGCATCAGGAAACTGTTCGCTGTCTTATCCCGTAAAAAAATTCGTTATATTTAAAAATTGCTATTAGGAATCACAGAAAAATCCCCTAAACTTATCCAGTTTTATTAATATTAGCAAAGGAGTTGTACCACCGACGAAACCCTCTCGAGATGAAGCTTACAGGATCTTACCTGGAAATAAAAAGAGCTTGATTAAGATATGATTATGAAACCTCTATCTATATCTATACAAATAAATAATATTATCTGTTTGTAATATGAAAATAGCCGCTCTTTTTAAATTCATATGTATTTACAGTAAATACATAAAAAATAACCCTTTTTTAAACATTTTTGTCTGTTTGTTCCGGCTATTCTCAGGGATAACTGGACAGAATTTTCAATGGCAGGTAGCTGATGTACTAAGGAGTGACTTAGGTTACTTTTATTTTAGAACTATACAAAATAATAACATTCAAAAGTGGACAAAGTCACGGTCGCAGCTAGTCAATAAATAAAATAAAAGTAAGTATATATACTGTAAAATTTATATTAAATTGGTCTCGCGTTCAATTCTCGGGTAGGACAATTTCTTCTTATAAGTTATTTCAGTTCATCTGAAAAACGGCGGCAATATAGCGACGGATTTGCCACCTGTCACATCATGGGACCTTATATCGTCGGCTAATCGTAGGTGCATATGTACCGCTATCTACTTTTTCGGGAGCATTGGCGTGACGATTTTTTTATGGTATAAGACAGTGAACAAGCACACAGGTCTTCTGATGGTAAGAGACAACCGTGGCCTATAGACACCATACATGTTGTAGGTACGCCGCTGCCCTGTGTTCGGCTGTTAGACCTTATGTGCAGTCTATCGGCTACCTTACCCTCCGGACCGGAATACGACATTGTCTTTATGGCGGCAGGAATAGGTAAGGCGGTGGATCGCTACCTGGGCAACTTGCTGTACAGCACTCTATCACCAGTGGTCATGTTGGTAGTGACCCAGTTAACCTATGCTCGCCTCTTACGAGCTGCCTGATAGGAAGGCAGTTGGTCTATTCTACACAAAGGACCCGGACCAACACGGGATATTATGGGTTTATTTATTTACCATTGGAGTATCTTTTTAACAATCGGCAAATCTAGCTCATCCAAGATCGTAAAAAGTGCATTATTATTTAACTCATAATCGTAATAACCAAGGTAGTACAGGAGCTAAAAAAGGTTTCCATAAATCCATCTATGTGGCACACGTCACGACATAGTTTCCATTAGTTACACAAGCACAACAATGAAGGTGACGACTTGACGGGGAAAGTGACTATTTTTTATGAACAACATAATGGGTTTCGAAGAATACATTGCAAAATCAAAGAAAATCGTATTTTTAAGTTATAAACAACATTTGTTACGTAACTAAGTCACAAAAGGAAGCTCTCAATTCCACTGTAGGCTATTAACGCGATTCTTCTTCACGCATGGTATCTTGCGTGGTAGGCAGAGAGTAGTATGTTTCGGAGAATCTTTAAATCACCCTCAAATAGCACACGCGCTATTTGACCGTGGAATGTAAACCTAGGTCTCGCCAGATCGCCGCCATCCACATTCTTATTGTATATCTGTTTTATCAATATTTCATATTTCTCATTTTTGTATTTTTTTTCATTTTTACATCAGTTGATATCGGGGTCGGCTAACTAATCTAGCGGATTTGACAAGAGCGTCAGTTTTTACACAGAGCGACTGCCATCTGACCTCTACAACCCAGAACGTATTCCACCAATTATAAACAGATTTTAATGGGCTTTTTTGCAAGTTAGTTTATATTTCAGAGGTAAATATGAATTTGATTTATAAACGAGGTTTTATGTTACACCTAATATGATTTGTTCAATGACACATGATGATGAATTTGCAGTCGGTGTTTGCAGTTTTACTGCGTTTGAATAATAAAAATATTTATTTACTGATATGATGTTTAGCTTCTTCTGTTGTTTTTTTAATTAGATTAGAATTCAAAAGAATAGATATTCCCAGACGGTAAATAAAAATCGACCAAGTACGAGTCGGACTCGCGCACAAAAGGTTCCGTACCAAATGTATTAAAAACGACAAAAAAATAACTTTTTGTTTTATGGGAGGCCTTTTTATGTAATTATTTTATTATGTTTGCCGTTATAGCGGTTACAGAAATACATTATCTGTGAAAATTTGAGCTTTCTAGCTATTACAGTTCATGAGATACAGACTGGTGACCCAGACAAACAGACAAACAAACATTGAGTCCTCGTAATAGGGTTTCGCCTCGTAATAGGGTTTTGGGTGCAAAATTAGAGAAATATGTGTGGTTGTATGAAACATAACAAGAAACTACTAAACCAAATAAGTATAATGATGTAGTTAATTTAATTACAACATAATTACACTCAGGAGTAATTAGTAAATACAGTTATCGGGTTCCGTCCGTCTGTTTGCGTAACATGAGCAGTGGGCTCATTATCACTTATTATGATTATTATAACTTAGTACCAAGCTAATACTTTACACATTAAGGTAGGACTGTAACGACCCAATCGCCTGCTGGTGGAATAATCTAGAAATTTAGTTCGCCTCTATGGTCGAATCGTCGTTGACGAATTTGACGCACGAGATCTCAGGTTCGATTCCGTAACGTTCTCTGAGATTGGAATTGTGTCGGCTAATGGTGGGTGCATATGTGCTATCTGACTATCCGTTCAAGGATATGGCCGTGACTATATACTTATACGCGGGATTAGTAACACAGTCAGACTAAGCGATATAATATTCTTAGTTTTATCACCACTGCTGCTGCTTACTTTTTTTTTAGAAATCTGCTAGTTTAAAAAAGTACCTTCACCCCTATTATCCCCGATGGGGTAGAAAAAGATGTGCTAGTATATCCACGACTCGTAAGTCCAGTAGATATACTAGAACATCCACGATTAGCCAAGGTACCTACTAGGGTCCTGATGTGATAGGCGGCAAGCCTATCTTCACTTCAGGCACAATCCCGGGCAATATAATGCTTACTCAGAAAAATATGAAAAACATTTTAAGAAAAGTTGCCCGATCTGGGAATTGAACTCAAGACCCCACGCGGCTATTCTTATCAGGCGACAGCCGTACTGTTACACACAGAGGCAGGATGGGAGGATTATTCATCTATCAGTGTCAGAGTAAGTGATATAATCTAGTTTTGCCATAGCCTCCTCCATCGCTATAATATCAGTACTCATCATTGTCATGTTCTAGCGGGAATACCTTACACGTAGATCTAGCGACGTGTTTATACAATTATAAAATTTACCACCAGGTCGGAGCGTGGCCACTCACTGACAAAATCCGGCGAAAGAACTCAAGGCTTTTTCCTTATTTTTTAAATACATAAATTTTATATAGTACTTGTTGATCCGGCGAACTTTGTACCGCCCGCACTTGAAAAATAGATGTTGACCGATTCTCTCGACCTACTCAATACGCATATAAAATTTGGTAAAAATCGGTAAAGCCGTTTCGGAGGACTACGTTAACATTGTGACATGGATATTTTATATATTAGATAACAATAAAAGAGATTGAAAGTGGTGCAATTAATCCCAAGCACTGTTATCTTCTGCATATTCTGCAATATTATACAATAATCGCCTCTGTGATGTAACGGTACAGGTGTCGCCTGTTAAGACCGTTTGCCACGTAGGGTCCCGGGTTCAATTCCCAGGTCAGGCAACTTTTCTTAATTGTTTTTCAGATTTTTCTGAGTAAGCATTACATTGGCCGGGATTAGAATGCGCCTGAAGTGGCGATAGGCTTGCCACCTATCACATCAGGGCCCTAGTACCTTGGCTAATCGTGGGTGTTCTAGTATAT
>DVZL01003799.1:0-13575 GCA_018236625.1 Lasaia peninsularis
TCTACTGGACTTACAAGTCGTGGATATACTAGCACACCTCTGCCTACCTCTTCGGGGATAATAGGCGTGAAGGTACTCTTTTTTATAACTATGCAAATTACTTGCTGATAGTATTTTTATAATTAATGGCCGTTTTCAATAACCTATCAACGATAAGAGATAGAGCTACCGTAATCAGGCAACCGATGTCATTAATAAAAATATCTTAGCAACAAAACTCTAGTAAGCCTAAAATAGGTTATTGAAGACGGTCATAAAACAACATTTTCTGAACATAAAACCTAGCTAGATCGATTTATCGCCTCCGTATTACATATCTTCATACCGAGCCCTTTGTAGGATAGACAGTGATCATGAGTGCATGCGTCACGATTCCTACTTGCCTATCTTCCTCCACGTCCATCTAGGTACATCTGTTTTATCAATCTTTCATTCTTACTACAGTACCGAAATAATGATAATGAAATGATAAATAATTAAATACTATAATGAATTTAATAAACTTCCAAACCCAGTAACAGGAACAATTCTAGATTAGGTCGAATTTGATTCAAGAAAGTAAGGGCATTCCAAAAATATATTTAAATTAGAAAAACACATTGATGACAGGGTTCGAAACTGGACTAACGGATTGGAATTCTGAGGCACTAACCACTGAAATATATACCATCATCACTAACAATAACTATTACTACAACTAACCTTATTCATCGCAGAATATATGCGTTGCCCGATTTCCGCATCTTGCATATGTTTGACCATCTCAATGTTGCCATCGCTTACATATTCCAATAATTTTTGACGTAGGTAACCACTATCTACCACATCACCTATTAACTGAGACCTGAAAATGGAACACAGAGAAATCTTAAATTTTATATTTATTTATGTATTGAGAAATAGGGTTACCAAATTATAAGATCTTAAAAATAAATTTTATGAATATTTCACTATTTATGTGGATAGAATATTTTGTATTTCCAAAACCTTCGACATTTCAGTCTCCATACAAGCTGAGATTACAAACGGAGCCAGTTTGTAATACGCCAAAACACATGTAGCAGAAGATTATTTTTTATATTAATAACTAGATGCACTCGCGAATAAATCCACGTTTTTAATTATTTTTTTTTATATTTTTTTTAAATAAAAGTAGCCTAAGCTATTACATCAGCTACCTGCCAGTGAAAGTCCCATAAAATCGGTCCAACCATCAAAGAAACTAGCGGGCACAAACAGACATACATGTAATTTTAAGCCATTTTTCTTTTTAAATTTTTTACTTTTTACCTCTTTAAAAAATGTTGTTAATTTTTTATTATAAAAATGTATTTTCTTCACAAAATTAATAATAGGCCATGTGCAATGTGCATGTGTTTTAGATAATATGGCCAAAAAATCACATGTGATCTTTCTTGCTGACTAAATATACCCATATAAATATTTTAACCAACATTCAAGTTTTTATTAATAAAATTAATTCTTTTGGCACTTTTTAAATTTCCTCCCAAATTTCGAAAACGCAACGCCATTGTTGAAAGGAAACGTGACGTCACTTTTAACTGTCAACGCCATATCAATAACTCATTGCATGAGTCATAAACACATATTTAATACTCACGTCGAAGGGATCTTCGCAACTAAGTATATAAACTATTCGAAACACGATACATTATCTTTCCTCATCGCCTTACACTAGTTTTTCTATATATTGCATATAAGTTATGATCACTCGCTAAAAACATTATGTTTCAAATACTTCGCCGACAAATTATTGTTCTCACTTATCAGTGCACGGTGACGTCACAAATAAGCACGCTAATATGGCGGGGTTTTAATCGTCCGAAAGTTGATAGTTTGGAAATTTTGTTTAGCTTATTTATCACTACTTTGCAAATGTTATATTTTTTCAGTTAATTTAGTATTAGTTAATTTAGTTATTCAGTTATAATTACTTTAAGTATTGTTAAAAAACTGCATATTCCTTATTAACTAAGTCCTTGTCCGTGATGAGTCATGAATTGTCCATAGTCGTAAGAGGTATAATAAAAACTTAGATTTAACTCACTTTTGTGTTTTTTTCTGTGCAAAGGCAGCTGCCTCCTTGTCTTGTGGACAGTTTGGTGGATGCCACGGCAATTCGTGCTCCTGCCACACCGATACTCCTATTTTGTCTGTGAGCATAGACCTTAACCTGCAATTTTTTATGCGTTTTGAACAGTTCATTCTTTAGTGTAAACTAATTTTAATGTAACATATACTGACCCAAAGAAATGTTACATTTCTGATATGCTTTTCCGGTATACTTATTAATAGAAATATTTTTTGTTATATTAAGAATAATATTTTTCTGAGAAAAACTTTACAAGGAGTTTAAACCCATAGCTTTGAAGTGATGTCACCTGGTGTCAAAATATTTAAAACGACGTCAAGTAAATACTAAAACATTAGAAGAAGTTTTTTTACCTATTGATGTTATTTCCAAAACATAAAAAAGGAAGTACAGTACCTTATTCCCTTATTTTCAAAAGGTAAAAATGTTGGAAATATAGCCTCAACGTTGGGAGGGAAATTTGGTGCTGTTTCCTTGCAAAAATCATCAGATGGCCAATCCAACTCTACGTCGAAATCTTCAATGTTTCTGTTGACGTTCATTGTTGGTGGATACCTTAAAGAAAATTTTGTTGTTTTGTTTAATACTTGATGTATTATCGCTCAACTGAAAGGAAAGCTAGGGTAAGGGCGTCTTAATAGTCTTAAAGGGAAGGCCCTTATTTCTTTACTGCAGACCTAGAATGTGAACCTATAATGTTAACGATTAAATATATCGAGCGTTGATTATCAGTTATACATCCTTCTTCTTCGTACTTAATCCAAGGGATTTTACACAGAGCGACTTCAATCTGACCCTTGCGACCCGTTAGAGAAACTAGACCCAATGCTAGATTAGGTCGAATTCGCTTCATATTCATTTTTTTATTTACAAATAAATCGTTTATAGATTGGTGAGACCAAATTAGAAATTGGTGAGCAAATCACAAGAACTAATGACGAATATCATAGTATAAAAATTTTGTACACAGGTATGAAAATTTTGTATTAAAAAGCCTCTTTACTGTCTGTTTATAAGCTTTCTTTTTAAAGCCACGCACCGTAGTTTGATTCCATTTTCATTTAGACAATTTATTCCCGAAGATTTATATAATTAATTGATTGAAATTGAAATTGAATAATAGGGAAAATTCCATGTTTTATGATGATGATGTCTAGAAAACGATCTTCGAGATCTTTCGAGATACCTGAGCATAGCGTGTTATCTTCTCCAAAAGTTGACTCCAATTAACAATTTATATTTCTAAATATTTATTTGCAAAAACTAATTTCCTTATTAAGTATATTAGTTGTCTCGACCTTTATTTTATTCTTTAAAATTATTACTTTAGAAGGTGGGTCAGATTTTAAATTACACGCGATCAAAAAACTCCTCCCATCGAGACGACTGGTGTCGCGCGCCGCCCGCGCTGCGTCATCGTCATATAATTTGCGTATCGCAGAACGCGAAAATTAAACGATACTTAATAAACACACTTCTTGTAACTACGTACTACTAATAACTACGTAACTACGTAATAAATATTATTTTTAAAGTAATGTTGGACTTACATAAAAACACCTATTTCATATTCTTGTGTTTCTTCATCAACCTTATTAAAAGGTTTGTCAACAGAACGGGACTGATGATTATCTTTAGTTGTCTTGTCTGGAATGATCAATATTACAAAATGTATTACAATAATTTATTCTCTTCTAAAAGGCGTCAGTTTGTCGAAGCCCTCAATGTGTGCTTTAGTTCAGTAAGATGCACATTCACGCGTAACCAATTATTTATTATTATATATTTTTGTTATTTAATTAGTGGGGAACAATCTTACCGTGTGGTCTTCTATATTTTTCCTTTTCATGTTCTTCATTATTTTGAAACATATTAATATATTCTGGCGACAAGTGGGAGTTTTTTTCAATACGTTTTATGAGCCTCTGTAGGCCGTGAACTGCCTCTATTGCTTCAACGCCTAGGTTCTTGTGCCATGTATCACTATATAATGGATCATCCAAAAAATATTTAATCAAATAATTTTTATCCCCGTGATTCTTAAGCTCTTTTAAATTTAATCCTGTTATTTCTGACATTCGTTCACAATTCTTCTCCATGTTTCTAAAATCTATAAACACTTTTTATATAAACATCTTTATTTCAATTTTTATTTATTCTTAACCAAATACCAAAAAATATAAACATATATTTCAATTAATGTATCAGTTTACGCAGAGTAGGGAAGATAAATACATACATGGGTGGTGCTTCAAAGTAACATAATATTCATTAATTAAAAAAAATAACAACTTTACACTTAAAAACGATAGATAGCAAAGATGTACATCTATGTTATATTAAATATACATAAAAAAATTAAAGTCAAAACAAAAGTTTCACAAATGAAAAAATTGAATTTGAATATTGTTCAGACTTAAATTATATCTTAGTAATATTTTTTTATAAAATAATATAAGCAGATCTTATAAATCTGTTGCCAAGCGCTAAACTGGAGAACAGCTACCCTTCAACCATTTTTAACGGTCTCATGTGAAAAAAACTGCCATATACAAAATAGAAAGAATAACACTTTTTTTTCTATACAAATTGTAGTGGTTAATTTAAGAAAATGCCAAGCTTGCTAAATCATTTACATGTATCTTTGTAAGTAGTTGTCCGAACTTTGTACTACTCTGCCTATCAATAATTAAAATTTTGAAATCAAATAAATATCAATGTTTATTTGATTTCAAAACATTAATTATTGTTATCTTATTTTAGATAAAGACAAGTAAAAAAACAAAAAAGTCATAAAAATTGATCCAGTTATTCTTGACTTATAAATATATAACAAAAACGACTTTTTTTTATTTATATAAGTACTTCAGTTCTAGATTAGCTTTCTATTTTTAAACAGATATGTTTTCATTTTATGATATTTGGTTAATACTATAGATTTATTCACCGCCGCTTGAAAAGTTATGTTTTAAAAGAAATAGTACTATGATGATAAACAGTAACATTATAGAAGTATTGTGTGATCCATTGAATTGATATAATTTGTTGAACGGACAAAGCCTTAAGCTAAATAGCATAGTGCTTCATATAGAAAGAGATGGGTTACATATTGTTTCCAGACTCCTCTATAAAAACCAAGAAGTTACCAGAAGTAGAGTAGGTATATTGAAAGCAAGCCTGGATTGCGACTAGTATCCTTTTTTTACTCTCTGTTAAAATGTAGTCCTATTGAAACCAACTAGTGTCGACCTACATTCCTTTTAAATTGATTTAAGGAGAATGAATATTTAACAAATATAAAAAGTTATACATCAATAGGAGAGCCAGGAAAAAGATCTTGGTCCATGTTGGTCCGTGATCTTTGAATAGACTTGCACATTATGCCTAAGTCCTAACACCATTGTCACAGGACATACCAACATCAATGTTGAGTATAGCCCTTTTAGGTATATAGGTCAGACATGAGCTTATTCACTGTTTTATTACTTAAAGAAATCTTCTAATGGCTTAAAAATTATGCCCACAGACCAAAGAATTCATGATTCGTACTTCATTTAACCTACGGCTTATAATTTAAATTAAAGTTATCGTGTTAGTTAACAACACTCTGATACAACATTAGTGTCTATCATCTTATAAATTTTTAAAAAGTTAACATCGTATGTAGTGAAATATTTTAGAAAATATTAAGTTAAACTACTTATAAATAATTTTTAGTAGTGTTTGAAAAATACGGTGAAATAACCTCAAAATTTAATTTCGCTTTAAGAACCATACCAAACTCTTCTACATGTCTAATAGTCCTTAGGAAGTCCCCTTGAATTTTGGTCCACATGGTTTTCTTTTTATTGTATTCCTTTAATAGATCTTGAAGCTGTTTTAATTTCCTGAAAAAAAAATTTACAAACAATTATTTAAAAACGTAAACCTCGTGTGCCAGTCAACCAGCTATCTTTCCTTTTAGCGTGATACACAGTGTCAAGATAAGATTAGTGGTAGGAATGGCTAAGGTGGTGGAACTATGCTTCCCAAACAGTAAATCTTGGAAAGAGAGTGACTTAAGGCGTGGAAATTGCTGCCTACGAGTGCATTCCAGAAACAATACGACCTAGCCATCTTTAAGGCTAAAGTGAATAGGCTGTTTCTAGGTAGGCATGTTCCACCTTCGACCGGATTTAATAAAAAACAGAGATTCACTACCTAAATGAATAGTCAACATATTTTATATCATGTCTCTATAACACTTAGGTCTTATACTGTTGTAATAAACTTATGAAAAATTAGTGGGCTACTAAAGTTGTAAGTAAAATTAGATGTATGATTATTTCTTTACAAAAAAATCATTCACCATGATTCCATTTGGAGGATATAGATTGCATGAAGTTATATTGTACCTTCTTATATTCTCTACTCGTGGTGCAACTTGAGCATGACACAAAGCAGCATTTCTATATTTTTCTCCAGAGGTTAAAATAGAATTTATCCTGTAGCATTCCTCAAAGTGTTTTATTGAAGAGTTAAAATCACCATTTGTTGCATAAGCATTGGCTAAGGCATAGTGATTCTGATAACTTTCGAAATTATGATCCACTGCTGCATTTAGAACTATGATGGCATCTTCTATCATTTTACTTCGATGAAAAATTGTTCCCATGTTTAATAGAGTTAAGTCTTTGTATTCTCTGTGAAATTATTATAATTGTATTACACTTTATTTTACATATTAAATTTGAAAATAACAATGAAAAAAAGCAAGTCATATATTACAAAAGGTCTTATTTTAACGCTTATATCTTTATTCTCTACCTATTTAGATAACAAAAATGTTACAGATAACCCATTACATAAATAAATTAAAAAAAACAGGATCTAATATTACTAAGGGCTGACAAAGAAAACCTAGATAAATAAATCTAGAGTATAAATAAAGATAGAAACTAGAATGTCTACTAAATTTTATTAAAGTTATTGTAAGCATGAAGCTGTGATCATATAATAAGCAATTGGCAATTAAAAAACTCTTTATGTGAATTGTGACCATTTCTATTTTATCAAGGTCTGAAGGTTGTCTCTTATCATCAGGAAACCCATGTGCTTATTTGCTGTTTTATCCCATAAAAAACTATGCTCAGGATACTTTCCCAGAGCGGGAAATAAATAATGATATAATATTAATATTTTAAAATAATAAAAAGATTCCTAACTGCCTAACATACAGTTACATTGTTGTATAATTTAATAGCTATTGCCCGCAACATCAGCCATATGGAACTAGCTAACATATTATTTTAAATTTTCATTACGTAAAAGCCTTTCACCACAGTGTCGGCAAGAATAAAATCAATAATTCTCAAGATAACACATGACAAAGAAAAATATTCTCATTCGTAGATATAAATTTATTTTAATATTTGTGAAAAAGAGAATGTCCAACTTCATGGAGGGTATTTTTTGACATTTTCCATTTTAGCTACAGTTTGATTTTAAATTGATCAATTTAACAAGGCATTTATTAAAAAATAATAATATTTTACCTTGGTGCATAATGAACTGCACGGCGACAACACTCCATTGCCTTAGGTGCGTGACCCTTTAACCTCCAATACAAGGCAGCCATATTGTAATGTAACCAAGATGATGTATTTTGCCGTAAGACACTGGTAATCCAATGGCCAAACTGATCTGTGGTCATATTTGATGGTAAAAATAGAGGTAGAGCATTTCCTGGTTTGCCTGTTAAATTATCTCTGTATATCATACCCTGAAAAGTTTTATCAATCTTTGTTTGAATAATTTTAAAATATTACTGGACAATATGTGTGTAATATACACAAATTGATCCTAAACCCATAATATGCAAATTATATGCTTTTGTTATTGGTGCTAGTTAATAATACTAATACAAATAAGAAATACTTAAATAGATACATTAATAAATTTGAACAACACACTTGGAAATACAAGCATTTAGAATCATCCCAAAAATGCCTACTTCTGTCAGGAAGCAAACCCAGGCTTCGCAGTTATTGTCAGTTTTTAGGCATGTATACTAACCCATCAACCAAAATAGTGGTCATGATAAATACAAAAAATAAATAAGATTACTTCTAGAAAAAAACAATATTGTCCATTTTATCTAAAATAAACTTTATTTAGTACTAAATTTTAATGTTTAATTAGTAAGTATTAGAGGACTTACAAAATTTTCATCAAGTGTGATATTAAAATTATCCAGTTTACAAAGAAAAAAAAACCCTGAGCTTATTCTTATATTTACAAAAATATGTTTAAACTGCCCTTCCCTGTTGCTAGAACACATCCTTGTTTGTTATACAGCTTCGTTAACAATCTTATAAACTTCAAAATGAAAGTCCCTTTGCTTGGTAGTAGAATAAATTATTACAATTGAGATTCACTCAAAAACCGGGATACAAATATCAGAATGAATGTCCTGGTTAATTAAAGCTGGTGGCATAAAGCTTACAGACAGCATAACTGATATAAATAAGCTAGTTAATAAACTGCATATTTGCCCAAAGATCTCAAAATATACTAAACTTGCTTTGATATAGAATGTAAAATTATATATGATGTAAGTACCCACCTCCAAATGTTCAAAACTAAACATACTAAAGGTCAACGAAGAAATCCTTTTGCAATCTGGCACATCAGTTTTCAAGTCTTGATATGATTTTGGCATAAGGAATTCTTTCTCGGGTATATTTCTTGACCTACCATTATCAAGAAAAGTCACATACCAATCTATTAAATTAAGATTTCCGGCCTTAATACAATTTTCATCTTTAGACATAATAGGTTCTATGTTAGATTCACTTTCTAAATCAGCCCATAGTTTATTTATTTGAAGCTGTTGAGACATAAAATCTTCATATAATTGAAAGATACTTTCCCATCGTTTTTCTTGCTTCAAAAAGCCTAATAAGTCGTAGGGACGAGCCATATCAAACGGAGAGTCAAGCTGAAAAATGTCACGAATTAATATCTAATATAATAGGATATTACTTTTAATTACGAAACTGAAATCATCATCTAACCCTGGGTTGTATTAAACCGCTCTCAGTAACCATCCAGTGGGTCAAAGCCTGGACTCTCATTCTGTGTGCAACGAGTACCCAAAATAAGCAATAAATTTTGAAATATCGCATTTTATACCAATTTCTATACATGAAAAACTTAATGGAATATTACTAGAAATAAAAAAAAAATCTTGTGGTCAAGTTTAGATTTTTTCATTAATAATTTTAAATAGAACACTAGACAAACATTCACTTTATCCGCAAAAAACGAGAGATCAACAGTTTTGACATATCTGTTTAGTCAAATGTCAATTGTCAGCTGCTATATAGACTTGACATTCACTTACCTACTAGGGCTGACCGGTAAATAAATACTTACCTTATAACTCGGATAGGAATGATAAGATATGAAGTTTAAATTATAGTGTGTATGGGTAATGTTAAATAAATAAAACATGAGTTCGTTTAAAATATTAACTTCGAGTCAAGAATGGTCTAACATTTTTAGTAACCAAAACCTCGCCGTAATATATATATATAAATGTATCCAGAGCCACAGACAAAAGAATAATAATTATAAAATTAATACATACAATGATGAATGAATTAATTAATTTTAAATTGCGACATTATAACAGTAAAGTGAGAATATAATATCGAAATCGACCAACTTTGTTCTGTGGTAACGATCGATTATTTGTACTATAGAGAAAAGCTCGTCCCAAACATCTTTAATATTCTGTAACTACCAATTCATAAGAAAAGATTAATTCAAAATTAAAAAAGATGCATTGATACACTTTATTTTTCAGATGTGTCCCAATTAAAATAAAGATTATAAAAAGTTCAATACAAATTACGTGCAATAATCTATTGCTACAACGAAATGCGCAAGTGCAAAAAATTGAAGAAGGTTCTATCCACACCTTAATTTATCCATTATGTTTAATCGTATTATCAAATATCAAAGCACAAACCTATGAATTAATTTCGTTAGTTATTATGATAAGGAAATATTATGGTTATCGACATAAATAGTGACTTTTGACATCGGAATGTAATTGTTCAAATGGAACACCAAAACAATGCATCATCAGAAATTGAGTGCTATTTAAAAAGTGGTATGATATAATTATGAAAATAAAAATTGACTGTGACGAGTGAGACAGAAAATGGGAAATGACGCACAAGTAAAATCGCCTACTAATTCTAATGAGCGTGAAATCGATCGCACAAATACTTTTTATCCTGAAAAACCAATTATTACAACTGTAGAGTACAAGGTAACATAATTTGTTTTTCATTAATTATAAAATAGAAGGTTTTAATATTTTAAAATAAAATAAATAAATATCATCACGCCTTTATCCCCGTAGATGTAAGCAGAGGTACATACTTATGCACCCAAAATTAGCCGATGATATTCAGTCCGATGTTGTGACAAGTGGCAAGATCGTCACTTTATCAAATTTAATCCCATACACCGTTTTGTTTTTCATTTTTACTGAAAAAAAATCACAAAACAAGTTATCCTACCGTGAAATCGAACTCGGGATTTCGTGCGTCGAAGTCAGACATCGACTACACTCGACCCGACGCTCGACTAAATATAATTTAATGTCTTTAATATTATTTTTCAAATAATGATTCATTATTAATAACTAAAAGTGGCAAAAATATGCTAGATAAGTACCTACTGAACAAATATTATATATATTAAACTATAAATATTTATCATAAATATATTAATTCTTCAGGTAGGTATCGCTGTCTACGCGCCACCACTAATGCTGCAGTTAGGTACTAATAATAATTAATTAATTATTTATTTTTTGCAGCGTGGCGCTATCTATTAACAAAGGTTTTCAAATGATGATCATTTTGGTGTGATTTATATTGTGTAGTATTTGTTTCACATCAACCGTTATTTTTGGACATATAAATATATTTTTGGATAAAATAAGAATAATGAAAAGGCTTTTCGTACTCATAACAATTTATAATATACTAGCTGTGCCCCGCGTTTTCACTCGCGTTAATTAGAGAACAATCTATTTTTTTTATAGAAGAACCTGATGGTAAGTGATCACCACCGACCACGAACACCCGCAATAGTCGGTAGACTTGCACACCAGGCCCTATACCCAGGCCACAAGACAGCACTTATCAGGAGAGCTGTGTGCTTGTTCGCTTCCTTATTTCAAAAAAAACCTTTAAAGAAATGAGTAAGCATATTCATTTATTCAGGGTTCCTAAGTCCTATTCGTTTGTAAATACCTCCGCTGGTAATTTATTTCGCGTAGATGTTATGGGTGGTAAATATTCCTTAGGAATAGTAAGGTAGAGCAGCGCTACCCATCAAGGTGGTTAGCATAGTATTTTAAGCTCTATCTATCACAAACTATTGTAATGACATCCAGTGATCGATTTACGCATAGACCCGTGAGGCCCAGGTCTAAAGCGGCACAATTTGGAGGACGGCAAAATTTACAAAACGTTAACATTTCAGAGTTACAATAATCATTTATACCATTTTTTTTTAAATCACGTCTGATACTTCTGTTTGTAGTTTTATTTCAATAAATTATATTTTTTATTGAAATAGAACTATAAAGGGCGGCAAATCAGACTGGGCCTAAGGCGGCAGTAAGCCTAAATCCGCCACTGATGACATCGTGCTGTGAGGCATGCTGGTCCAGCCTATACACTTATTCAATATTCTGTAAAAAAATATTCAAAAAGAATATTTTATGTGATCGGCATAAAAGTAGTTTTCTTGGTTGGCCTCGGTGGTCGAGCGGTACGTGCTTCGGACTTTCATTTCGGTACTCCAGGTTCCAACGCAGCCATGTACCAATGTACCGATGAGTTCTTTAACTTAAGTTCATTTTCTGAGTTCTCTTACGGGGAAGGGAAACATTTTGAGGAAACCTGAAATTTGTGCCCGATAAGTATGGTCTATGCTCGTGAAAAAATGGACGTTCACCTCTTAAAAACTGCTCGGTAGACAAAACCAAGTATATATTTTTCAATTGAACCAATCACATGGGAACGCAAGACAAATATATAAACGTCATTACAATATTTTGCGTTAATAAAATTATGGGATAAAAACGTTAACAGAAAAGAAAATATATTTTCTACCCTCCGAGCGAAAAGTGGCTATTTTTCTCCTGCTGCGGTAAACAAAATTGCTAATTTTCGAGTCCGTCGAGTAGAAAATCAGTATTCGCACCTAGAGCAATAAAAATATAGTCTCAGATTATATGTTTTTCACTATTACATGAGACAAGACTTTTCTTATTTTATTGCACTAGGGGTGAAATATACTATTTCACAATTCACATATACCATGCATGCGATACTTGTGACAAAACATAAAAAAAAAACAAAATAAAAAAAAATATTTTTTCAGGGGTTGCTGTGGTCATGTGCACTACGAGATATATGTCTTGCAGCCTTGTGGCTACCTCTTGGAGCGTTAATCTTCTGTTACGTTACAGCTTCTATATTTCAAGCAGATGACATCCATGAAACTCATTGTAGAGTACGTTTAAATTAGTACAATTCTGTAGAGAACCATTTTAATGTACATTTTTTCAAATTAAAAATATGTTTAAAATATTGATGATTTTTTCACCAGGTTTACAATGTAGTACCATCAATAAGTGCAATTACTGGAATCAGCCCTCAAAGATACGTTTGGAGAATTTGCGTCGCATACCATTTAGGACCAAGACTTTTAATAGGTTCATTATATTACAATTATCATAAGGAACGAACGTTATGTATAAACGATGAACAGGTAAAAACTAAAATCTTTCGATTTAAAAATTAATAAGCGTGGCGTCAGGTCCAGTTGTCCAGGGGTCAGTATCTTAGACCTTATGTGCTACTCTACCACCTTCCAATGTCAATGTCATTATAGTGGCAGGAATAGATAAGGCGTTGGATCCGTAACCGGACGAGTTGCTGCGCAGCACTTTTCTACCAGTGGTTATGTTGGAAGTGACCCAGGTAAAATACGCTCGCCTCTTACGAGCTGTCTGGCAGAAAAGCAGATGGTCTATTCTACACAGGGAACTCGGACCGACACAGGGAAAATTTATATTCATTGAAACTATTTAAAAGCAAAACGCAATTTTCTTTTTCCTCTCAATTCTTCCAGCCTTAGGCATAGCTTTAGGTAGGGATGTCGACGAGCTGCAAATTCCTAGCATAAAACTTACTAAAATCTATAAAATGACAGGTTTATTATTAATATGAAACAAATTAGGTTTGAGTACGTTTATGTTTAGGAAAAATGTTTTAGCAAATAAATGATAATATATTTTAATTTATTGAATTCTATGTTAAATTATAATTTACGATTTGACATGAATTATTATCTTGACATATTATTTTTCTGACACAAATTGATATAAT
>DVZL01003800.1:0-13575 GCA_018236625.1 Lasaia peninsularis
GGAATAATAGGCGTGGAGGTAAAAATCGTGATTTCT
The DNA here is from genome assembly GCA_018236625.1 of Lasaia peninsularis. NCBI lineage: Eukaryota > Metazoa > Arthropoda > Insecta > Lepidoptera > Riodinidae > Lasaia > Lasaia peninsularis. The sequence goes on from DVZL01003800.1 coordinate 37, forward strand.
TGCATGATTAAGAGATATCCGTGATAGCTAGACAATTGAATTTTACACAGATGATGTATTATGTTTCAAAAAATATATGTAAAAGGTATTCCTGTACAATAAATGTGAGTTTTTACCGTTTTTATACATAATGGTACAGAACCCTTAACCCAAGTCCAACTCGCACTAGGCCGGAATTTTCAAAATACCCTTCGTCACTTTATTAGGTATGTACATTTAAATAAGTACCTATAAATCAAACCAATTCAAGTGAAAAACTATTGTCCATATTAAAAACAAATTTAATTAGCAACCAACAGTCAAAATTACGCCCGGCGATAATCCCCTTACCGTTCCAAAATATTTTAATTTGATTAATAACGGTTAAAATGTGAACTAACAGGTGTCACAGAATATACATTATTTAACATACTTATTGAGATAATCTCGTAACTACTCGGTTATGTAATTAATCTCTGGTCGGTAGTCGAAAGCTCTTCCATAGTAGATTGATGGTTTATACATAACGAACGTGTGCTGGACACAATTGCACTATTTAATTTAATTACTGGCTTTGCCCGCGGTTTTGTTTACGTGAATCGTAATACGTATCATTTGTTAGGCGTTTGACAATGATTTGTAGTTTTAAACATTTAACTAACGGGCTTACTTTGTTCATCGCCTCTTACTTTTTATTTTATTTTTGACACCACATCATACCACCACCCTATTACTAAATACGAAGAAGACAGCGCAATTGAGGTAGATAAGATTATAAACACAGACTTATGGATTAGTTTCCGTATTGGTCCGGGTCCCCTGTGTTCAATAGACCAATAGATCATCTAGCTACTCGACAGTTCGTAAGAGGCGAGAATAGTTTAACTGGTTCACTTCCAACATGACCACTGGTGGTAGATTTCTGTGCAGGAGTTCATCTGAGTAGGGATTCACCGCCTTACCTATTCCTGCCGCCTTAATAAGGAATATGCATGTGATTCAGATATAGTCCAAAAAAATACCGTGTAATCTTTATTGTTAAATAAATAAAAATGTATGTGGGTAATAAATATTTTTGCCAATATTCAAGTTTTTATTAATAAAATTTATGCAGTATTTTCGAAATTCCCTCGCAAATTTTTGACGTCACGGTCCAATGTCAACGTCATGTCAATTGATAGCCTTATATTTGCATATTTTCACATAAAGAGACAATGCAATATTTATTATATATTATATAGTAACAACACTTAATTTTACTTCGTTGACAAATTATTCTTCTAACTTCTCAGTGGACGGTGACGTCACAAATAAGCGCCCTAAAATGGCGGTGTTTAAATCATTCGAAAACTATAATAATTTTGATATTTTTTGAAGTTTACTTATCACTACTCTGCAAGTGTTATATTTTTTCAGCTACATAATTATTTGATGTATTGCTGAAAAAACATGCATATTCCTTATTACATTGTCGTGTTCCGGTCTCAAGGGTAGTATAGCTGGTAGACTTGGTCTAACAGCCCGACCATAGACAGCACACACCCACAATATCTATGGTGTCTGTAGATCACGGTTGTCTCTTACTATCAGGAAACCCGTGGACTTATACCCTATATTATCCTAAAAAAACTGTTTATAATAATGTCTGATCTAGATTCGAATCTGGAACTATAAGTCTATTCCCCTACCAATCATATGACATATCAGGGAAAATATCTTGTACAGTAATCTCAGTATCTTTCTCTAGAGATATCACAGTATAAAATATAATTGTTATACGGTGACGAAATATAAAAGCAAATTTCTAAGGACTCCTTTATCGAGGCTTAGCAACTTATCTAATTCCATTTCATTAAATTTTCGTATAATATTCGTACAAAATTGTACGAATCTACTATAGGCGCTCCCATCAAATTGTGCAATTAATAACTGTCCGTTTATAATCTATAATTAACGATCTGTTATTATTTATAATAAATGACCGACGATTGTTCTCCGAACATCGTTGCGTTTGGAATCGCAACAAAAATTAACTATGCGCCCGTGAATAGATGACAATAATTTGTTTTCAAATTGGAATATCACATTTCGAAAATTGTTTATATTGTTACAAAGTAATAAAGCGTAATAAAATTGAGGATATTTCAACTAAAACATTTGTCTCTCACGAGAGCGTTTGTTTTGTGATTCAATTTTGATAGTCGCTTATAACGGTGATAGTGATTATAATTAACATCATAATCAAAACCACAATCCAAATGTAGTATTTTTCATTAATTCTAATTAAAGTTTATTTTTTTTACAACAATACGCTTAACTGACTATATTTATTTTTATAATATAATGTTTAGTTTATGCTCTTTCGCTCCGGTTTCCGTATGATTAAATTCGAAATGTTCAACTTACTTGAAGTAATTTTTGGAGTTTTGTTCATGCGGTTACATCACCTGAGTAAGGAATTTTAGGTCTGTCGGGTAATGGCAGAGAGCCAACAAAACTTCTAAGGTTTATTTTCCAACGTAAGAACATTCAGAGTTGACACAACATATTTAATATATTGATATTATGAGCTAGCTGCACCCCCGACTATGTCCACGATTTTTACGATACCCTGTTGGCCGTTAAGATGACCTGTACATTCAAAGCTCCCTGAATATTTCACGTTTCATTTTATGATGGTAATTTAGACCATTTATAGTGAGAGTTGTTACGAATGTAGTTTTTGAACTACAAAACTTACGAATTAGAAAAAAAATGTATATACTCTGTGGCTTAATATGTTCTACTCGACGAAAAAACAATAAATAAACCGGACAACACATTCATGAATTATAGCCAAATTTACATTTTGACTTTATTCCTTCTCTCACGGAACTCCTTTAAGTAATGGGAATAAAAGCATATAACAAAAGCTACCCGATAGTCAAATTTCGTCACATTGGGTTGGGTAGTTTTAGCGTGAAACAAACAAAATAAAATATATATATATATATATTCTAATGCCTGTTTAGTCCTGTGTTGTTTTCTTAACTGTCTAGATTTATATAATATACACACATCTCTTCACGCCAAGTACCTTAGTACCTTGAGAGATTCGCATAGAGTATAGAGCGCCAAGTGTCACGTAATGTTGGAATTTACAATACATTACTCCCTTCATACCCACACGCCGATTTCAGAGACTATCCATTCGGAGACATCCTATTGTATATCTTTTATCTTTTACTCTCTCTACATGACCGAACCGTTAGATCGTGCCTTGTCTCATTTTCAGACCGATATTTTCTTTCAATCCCACTCTTTCTCTGATCTCACTATTACTTATTGTTAGTGATCATTTTATATTGTTATCTGCGACAATCTTTTATACATGTACAATTTCAATTATTCGACTGATATATTTAGTGATGTCCACAAAACAATATCTGAACATAATCATATCGATATTTTCATAGATAATGTAATCACAATTAATAACATGAAATATCGACAAGCTTATGTAATTATTAACTAAGTACACATTGGCCTTTATCGTGGTATCCTTGTACTCATTTGACAAACAATGTCCGATGCAGACTGTAAACAAATAATATACGATGAATTATTGAGTTAGCTACACTAACAATTAATACGTATGAATGCATAATTAGTTATGACGTTAATTAAGAGAATCCAACAGCATCGAATTTTAAATGAAATAAGTCTCCCGAATGATATATTGATATCGTCATTCGTTTTATTGTATGTGTATCATTAATACGCAATTACAAAGTAGCATATCGCACTTTTGAATAATTATTATTTTATACATATTTTTAAAGTATAAAAAAAGGAATAAAGAATTTAACCTTATTTTTTGTTCTTATTTTTTCATTTAGATATTTGTTTATAGATTTTTGTTCATAGTAATCACTATCCTTTTAAACCCGTTATACAAAAATGCTTCTAATGTTGATTTAAATATACGAGTTTATCTTATTGTTTAAACCTACTTCAAAATGACAGTTTAATGCCGCATACTGAATAGTAGGCTGCACTTACCTGAACTCGTCTTAATATAGAACAACTATAAAAAACTAAGAAAAACGTTTCTGAAGTTAAATTAAATATATGAGTTATCTTTTTAGGTAAAGTAAGCTGTAACTCTTACCACATTTTCTTAAATTACTTTCTGTAAATTGTTTTAATTATAAGATTATAAATGTAATTTATTTTTCGTAAGCGAATAATATTGTTAATATTAGAGGAATAATAAATATCTTAAACTTATTATCTTATTATATTACTTATCTTAATATTTTTAAGGCATATCAAAAAGACAGTTAAATGTTTAAATAATAATTGAATAGTAAGCTATACTATCCTTCTAAGTGATGTAGAAACAACTATAAAGAGTTAAGCAATAGTGCTTCTGAAGTTGAATTAAATAATATATGAGTTTATACATATTTCTAAGGTACATCAAAAATACAGTTTAATGCCTTATATTGAATAGTAAGCTGTATAATTCTTCTAAGCCGGTCATTATGTAGAAACAACTATAAAAAAATAAGCAACAATGCCTCTGAAGTTGATTTAATTATATAACTTTATATTTATAAGGTACCTATTCCTAATACAGTTTAATGCCTAAAATTGAATGCTCAGCTGCATCATCAATTCGGTTCTGTAAAAACAAGTATACCCAGTTAAAGCAACATTAATGCTCCTAAAGTTACATTCAATACCAGCACAATTCGCAATTCTCTAACATTTGTATACTCGGCTGGCAATAAACAAACAGGGCGTGTGTTGAAGTCGATAAGCCCGTCGTAGCAACATGCCACTAGAGTCAAATCTCCAACTCTCACGCCATCTTGAAACATGATAGATAGTGAACTTCCTCTTCATACCATATTACGCCAGCCTATTGTCATTTATTTATGTCTGGTCGCAAAATGCAGTGAAGCGGCGCAACGATGAGATTAGGCCGCCTAAAATCTGGCTTAAATTTTAATCGCCGTTTAAGGCTTACCTAACAGACTGAATTGCTTTACGAATTACGTATTTTGATGGTAGTTCCTTAATTTAGAGCTTTAGGTTAGTAAAGGGATTAGGAACTTAGGAAATGTACTGCGTAAGTTTTATGATTTGATATTGTTCTTCAGCAAAATTATATAGATCAGTAACTAACTTATTCATTAGTTGTCAACGTTTGCTATATATACAAAGGATTTGTGATTTCATTTGAATATGAGGTGCGATTGTGACTTGATTATAAGTATTTGTATTTTTAATGAAAAAAAAAAACAAATTTACATATTACTTTTCATTTTTTCCGATTGAGTTTCATTCAACTTTACATAAAGCAAGATATAAACGATGACAAAAAGTTCCTATGTTAAAAAAACATGTTCAGACAGTTACATTATTTTTCACTTGTTTTTATTTTTACGCGGAGCTATGAGAATATATACCGGCATCAGACGAAAAAAGTACAAATCTAGTTTCATTCCTTGATTTTAATGAAAGGAACATGCAAAAAACGGTATAATATTGAGTAAAAACCCATAAATGAAAACACTCTCGAAGTGTAAGAGAAATAAAATAATCTTGATTAGCCAAATACTTTCACTTGGCTTCGTTCTTACGCGAACTATTATTGTAGGTTCACATAAAAACAGCGAAGTAAAAATAACGTGTTTGTCTAATTCTCAAAATACACATATAACATATTATATGTGTTGATTAGACAAATGTTATGTGGATGTATTGATCAGGTACGATTTTTTTATTTCACGCTGGCAGTAGACGAAGAAAAACAGTATAATTCTAGTTTTATCCTTTAATTATAACGAACAGTACATGCTTAAAAAAAGTGTACGTAAAAAACAGTAAGCGATAACATTCTCAAAGTCTAAGTGTTATAAAGAAATTTTGATTAGACAGCTACGTTATTTTTCACTTGGCTTTATTTTTACGCGGCGCTACATCGATGGCCGGCATCGAACGGGATTCTAATCAATTTAATTTATCAGGGATCCCCGGAGGCGGCCATTCACTTCATTTAATGCGCGTATTTTGCGGCAGGGCTGATTGTTTTGAACCATTCGGTTGTACGGTCCATTAAGATTAATTATTGGATTACTTAATTTCGCTGCAAATTATACCAAGTAACCGTAAGTCTTACTTCATAATTCTGATAAATTTTAGTACATTGTTCTCTGCAATGTATTTTACTGTAGTATATAGTCCTAATTTTTGTAGTGGTATTATTTCTATCTTCTTACCACTACCATAATATAATGTGTAGATGCCTCTGTGGTCCAGCTAACTTCGACTACTGCGTCTGACTTCGACGCGCGAGGTCCCGTGTTCAAGCCCTGGCTAAGGCAACTTGTTCTATGAGTATATTTCAGTTTTTTTACAAAAAAATCTCACTGTCCGGATAAGGCTTGTGAACGATATGGCAACCGCGGAATTGCCAAATGTCATATCCTGGGAACTAATGACGTCGGCTGTCCTTATCTAGTTATACCTACTAAGTAGTTAAATCCTGTATTGTCACCAGCAGCTCTGGTATTATTTTCTGATTATTTTTGCCGTCATTGGGTGCTTATAATTATCGCATTTAAGCTGAGAGTCGAAATAAAGTAAATATACCTAAAAAGTTACTATTATGAAAAACGGCAAAAGTCGCGTTTGTTATATGGGAGCCGTCATTAAATTTCTTGGATTCGTTATTGCAGTGGCAATATAACATTATTTTTTAAAATTTCAACCTTTTAACAAACACTATTAATAAGATACAGCATTGTTTTATTGTATGGGGGACGCCATTAAATTTTTGTATTTATGGTTATAGGAGCAACAGATCATGTATAAAAATTTCAACTGTCTTGATATCGCAATTCATGATGTTGAAACTGGTGATAGACAAACAAGCAGACAGATAGACTTGCAACGAAGTCTTAGGATATGGTTACCGTTTTTACCCTTTACGTACGGAACCCTAAAAAGAGCAAATGTTTGAGCGATAAAAATATTTTCATAAGAAATCCCATTTAGAGATATTTTATTAACATCACCTGTCACGTAATCCAATCTCGCAATTTATTTAAACTGAATTCTGAAGGTTGAATTAATTTCAAATTTTGAACACATATCACGCTCCCCAGATAGTACCGTGACAAATTTCATTAGCACGAACTCGCACTACAATTGGGGACATATAATCTGTAACTTAAGCGGTAATTTAAGCTACAGATGAAAATCAAATGCTTGTATAAAACTTTTTATTGTTATTTCCACAAGCTGTGTCTCATGAACCGTGGCAGCTGGACAGTTGAAATTTTCACAGATAATGTATTTCTGTTGCCGCTATAATAATATAATACTAAAAGATAGAATAAAGAAAGTATTCAAATATTCAATATCCAAACAGCAAACGTGATTTTTGGCCAAGTTGTTTCCCCGACAACCAATAGATGTCGCGATGCATGTTTAAAATATGCTATGTATGTTAAATATGAATAGTGCAATCTATATAGGTACTAGTTATATTACGCTACTTAAATATTTAAAACTTGATTTTTTGGCTGTTTTAGCAGCTTTGTTACAGTAGTATAGTGTATAATACAGTATCTTTCGTGCGCGAGTTCGACTCGCATTTGGCCAGATTTTATTTTACGTTATTGAAAAAAGGTACCTTCACGCCTATTATTCCTGAAAGTTTAGGCAGAGTTGTGCTAGTATATCCACGACTCATAAGTCCAGTAGATGTGCTATAACACCAATGATTAGCCAAGGTACTATAGTCCATGATGTGGTAGGTGGCAAGCATATCGCCACTTCAGGCACATTCCAATCTTGGGCAATGTAATGCTTACTCAGAACAATCTGAAAATCATTTAAGAAAAGTTGCCCGAATTGAACCCGGGGCCCTACGCGGCTAACGTTCTTAACAGGGTACAGCCGTACCGTTACACCACAGTGGCGATAATATTATGCAGCATCTTGCTGCTTATGTGCTCTAATACGTTATTATATTCTAGCAAATGATGGTTGAAATAAGTAGAAGAGATAAGCGATGCTTTTAGGACATCCAAGATATTACTAGTTCTATTTTATGACCTACCCTCCAGCACAGAACACAACAATGATGAGCTATGCTCATCATTGTTGTGTTCTGTGCTGTGCGGTAGGATTAGGCAAGGCGGTACCACCAATCCAGGTGAACTGTGTCACATCACTCAATCACTTAGTCTAGATGCTAGGTGGTTGAGTGCTGTGCAGAAGTCCGGAGCTAACTTCGGAGACAGATCGAAGGTAGGATAATAGGTTTCGTCATTCATGTCAATTGTCTTTGATTGTGATTGATATAGCTTCCAGTCTATAGAATCTGGCTCCTCCTAATGTCATAGACATTTGCAAACATGTTTGCGACTGGGTTAGAAGTATATGTAAAATAATCTATATAAAAATGTAGTACAGCTGCGTATACATTTATTATTATTATAAAATAATACACAAAAATCACACAACGAATTTATAAAAAGTAATAATAAGACACATTGAAAATTTTTGAATATACTTTTTGAACTTTTTCTTTTTTCTTAGATTTTCTCAAAATGTTGTTATTTAGGTAGTACCTGTATATATATATACAGGTACTACCTAAAGCAGCCCAATTTCCTCACAATCGATTGGCTGAAAGAGACTTATCCCTTACCCATAATGAGAAGTATTAATTACCGCCAAGATTAAATAAGAAAGACTCCAATCAAAGACCAAATAAGGGTAGAATTACGACAGTGGCAGCATTTGTCCCGGCAACTAATAAAGGAGACAATATTGCACTCGATGTATAAATGTGCTCGCAACATTTGGGGAATGATATTAATTCCGTCAGTAATTGCTATCGGTTCCACCCGAAGCTGCAGCCCTGAGCCATGAATATAGGAGTTACCGCTATTTGTTCCTGACGTCGCGGTTTAGGGTCTTACTTCTCCCTATATTTATTTTCTTCTAGTTCGTAACGATAAGTGGATTATCAGGTCGCCTTTGTGCTCGAGTGAAGTATGTATCATCCGATTTTCTAAGCTTGAGGTCTCGAGTTCGATTTTTGGGTAAGGCAAATAATTGTTCTTATACGTTTTTTTCAGTTTATCTGAAAACCATAATATTGCTTGAGATTTGTGTCTAAGTGTCAGCTAATCGTAAGTGCATAATATGTACCTCTACCTTCCGGAGCTCAAGGAGTGACGACATTTTTTGGGCTAAATCCTTTGTTTTAACAAATCTTAAGCCAGCTTATTTTTTTATGGGATAAGACCGCGAACAAGTACATGAAACCGCGGCTCGTACGCAATACAAAACTTGTAGGTACGTCACTGTCTATGGTCGGGCTGTTAGACCTTATGTACAAGTCTACCGGCTACCTCACCCTCCGGATCGGAATACAACAATGTCATTACGGTGGCAGGAATAGGTAAGGCGATGGATCTCTACATTGGCGAGTTGCTGCTTAACACTCTTTTATTGTTTATTGTTTGTGAATGGTTTATAATGACAAATCATTCAGGAAGACAAAAATTTACAGTAAACAGTATTTGTACTTTTGTGTTTAGTCCCTCGGTCTATTGGTTAGATTTTAGGGCTACCATTGTGGTAGTTCAAGTTTGAAACCCGTCATGTACCAAGTGTAGTGGCAACTTGAACAATATGTAGATTTTAATAAAACATTTTAAATAATATCAAAATTGCTACATAGATCATAAATGACGTAATATATAATACTAATACCTAACTAGAAGCAAACATTCGCTATAATATTATCAGATATTTAATATTAAATTTATCTGTTAAAAATATCTTTATTAATTATCTTCCCACTATCAATTTCCGAAAGCGCAGACAATTAACTTAAACTAAAATAGGATAACCGATCACGTACGCACGCTTCCCTTAGCAATCAAAGCATCCCAAGATAATGTTGACCTTACAAGTACCATCGTCTCAGAAAGCATCCACCGACTAATGAAGGTCACTTAATTGCAATTCTTATTCTGAGGCTATTTCGTTGGTGACGTTTAACGGTAGTAGTAAAAAGGGGGAATTTTTATTTTGAAAATAGAATTTCCGAGATTACCGGCCAATTGTGGGTGCATAAGTATGTGCTTCTGCCACAGCTTCAGATGGTCGTGACGAAATTAATTAGTAATACAGATATTTTAATGTTGCATAGACATTTATGTTAAAATATAAGTAGCTATAAGATTATTATTCAATATTAACTCAGTAAAACTAAAAAAATCAATACCGATAAATGTTGATCTGTAACTATTGTAACAATGAAATTTAAAAATTATGTTCAGCAACTTATTGTAGGGATCTATCGCTTTAAGATCCCTACAATAGCAAGTAATAACACAGAGTCATCATATACCAGTCCGGAAAGTAAGGAAGGCCCAGCTGTATGTAGGATCCACTTTTAACAACAATCGCGTCTTTAGGCCACGAGTGTCCTCTACCATTAGGAAAAGTTATTGTGCTTATTTGCTAGAAAAAAAATGAAAATCAAACATTTTTGTTTAATATGTTATTAAATAAGTCTTCAAGGTTCGTCATCGAGAAAAAAAACAATTATAAACCTTAAAGGCAGATGTACTAAAATCAATTCTTAAATGCATATATATTTTTAACTAAAACATCTCTAAGGATTTATAGTAAATTCACATTGATATATCGACACAAAAATTATTACACCTTTAAAATTTTACCTAATCCTAAGCAGTTACAAAAATGTAACAAAATTGCTTCAGTAAGTTAAGATTTTAACTCGTACATATATATCTTAAAACGACATGTACTCACAGATTAAATAAATTCATGTTTTTAAAAGTCAATCATACTCGTATATTAATATAGGTTATAAACAAACTTAAGATCCATTGATATTATTAACATGTTTGTCATATTGTTGAGAATTTATCCGCATTCGTACAACGAAAATAAGGCATCATCTTCTTTAAGATAAGTAGGACGTAACTCCATTCAGCAAAGGGCCTCTCAGCTTCTCGCTGGCATAGTGGTACCAAATTGAACGGAGCTGCCACGTTTCTTATATCAGTAGAGAGATTGGTAGAAAAAGGGGTTTGTTAAAGGATGCGGTGGGTCGATTATCAGTGGTTATGTTGTACGAAGTCAGCTCGTGTGAACGGGGGCCCTCGTTATTTTCAATTTCAATATACGCGAGCGCCCTTACTATATATTCTCATTTACGAGTGTAGGGTATATTATGCTATGAATCTTATAAAGACTCAACTTGATATAATACGCTTTGAAGAAGAGATAAAAATGTTTTTTGTATTTCCTAAAAGGCTTCTTCACAAAAGTATCTAACAATCCATTTTGCTCTATTATTTGTTAAATAACAATTTGTATAAATAACTTTGTTATTTTTTTAGTTCAGACGTTTTTATGTATTTCTATGACTTTATTAAAGTATGTTTTGATAAAAACAGTTAAAGGTTTAAGATTATATTTATTGTTAAAATGTTTTTCAGATTTTTCTGAATAAGCATTTCATTGCCCGGGATTGGCATGTGCCCGAAGTGGCGATAGGCTTGCTACCTATCACATCTGGGCCCTAGTACCTTGGCTAATCGTGGGTGTATTCTTGTACACTGGACTTATGAGTCGTGGGTATACTAGCACACCTCTGCCTACCTCTTCGGGGATAATAGGCGTGAAGGTACTTTTTTTTTAGTAAGAAGCGGTTATTTCAATATTACATACAGACAATACAACTTTATTTATTTGTATAGATTTATCTTTTGGTTTCAGTAATAGGTATAGTTATCTCTACAAATGGAAATCAACAGTGTGTATGTATGGGTTTATACGTGTGCATGTGTGTGAATAAAAGAAGAATGTAAACTTACTCATCCAAAAGATGCATTTTGAGGGTCCGTATAAAGTTTATTGGGGATACGTACATCAGTGTGAGGAGCCAGGTGCAGGTGAAAGTATGTATTAGTATTATTACTGCAAACGCTGTCATAGCGGACTGCGGATTTGAAAATATATAGTTAACTAAATAAAAATAGCCTTTGGTCATTACATCAGCCGTCTGCCAGTGAAACTCCAGTTGAAAGCCGTTCCAGCCGTTTCAATGAATAGCGAGAACAAACAGACAGATAGACAGACAAAAATTCTAAGAAAATATTATTTTGGTTACCTTGTAAACATACATATGCATTAAGTGTAAAAGCGGTTATTTTAATATTACATACATACACTTTCCATTTTTAATCACTTGTATAGATGTAGACATAAATACATCGTATGAAGTAGGTACAATTACAGAATTACTAAGCTTCAGACATACGTAACAACGTAATACACAACAACAAACCGCTTCGTCGGTCGAAGGGCAAGCGTGTAACGCTAACAACCAACCGCGGGTACGATTTGCAACGTTTTTCTGTGACTGGGTTTTTACTAAATTTATTCTGTTCTGGATTATCTATTTAAGTATAAGTATCGTTGTCCGTAATATAGCATATAATTTGATTGCTTTGGGGTTTTGCATTTTTGGAATAGTTTCTCTTCGTCTGTACCCATTGCCATTCACTCGCAACTCCCTACTGAACCGATCGTGACGAAATTTGGCTATCGGTTAGTCTATGTTCCGAGGTATATTATAGGTCTTATCCCGTTTACTTAAGGGAATTCCGTAGCGGAGAGAAAATATCCAGAACTAAAGTATGAACACAAAAGAGATAGAGAATGTACCTAAACGCAATCAATTCTATATTTTCTACTTATTAATTTCTAATTATTACTAATATTATAAACGCGAAAGTTTGTAAGTGTGGGTGAATGTATCGATGTTTGTTACTCTTTCACGAAAAAACGGATTTGTTTCGGATTTTGATGAAACTTTACAGTAATATAGCTTATGCATGAGAATAATACAAAGGCTACTTTTTAACCGACTGCATTTTGAAGAGGGTATGTTTTTGTGCAATAAGTATTATAAATTGGAAAAAAATCTGCTTTTTGAAAGTTATCTTTTGTTATTAAAATGATACATGCGGGCGAAGCCGCGGGCAGAAAGCTAGTCTCTAATAATTCCATGATCAAAATGGTAATCCAAAGGCAACATTAAATGTACCTGCAATATAGTCAAATTATTGGTGAGTTCACTTGACGTTTTACGATAAAACTCTGTCATGTATTTCAGTCTAAACAGTTTATTCACTCGGAAATAATGCATAACTGTTACCGGCTCTCTGAAATTTAAAGATGATATATTATTTAAACAGTAGATATGCGATATGCGCTTCGAACGTTCGTGTTGTCCAATGATTTATGTATATTTTCTGAGTGCTCTTACGGTGACGAAAACATCGTGAGGAAATTCGGATTCATTGAATTCGCCTAATCTAGGTTTGGGCCCGGTTCCCCTTTTGGGTTGCAGATGTCAGATGGCAGTCGGTTTGCGTAAAAACTGGTGTCGTAGTCAAATCCCCTAGATTAAGTAGACGACCCCGATATCATCTGATATCGGGGTCG
>DVZL01003801.1:0-13575 GCA_018236625.1 Lasaia peninsularis
TTATGGCGGCAGGAATAGGTAAGGCGGTGGATCCCTACCCGGGCGAGTTGCTGCACAGCACTCTACCACCAGTAGTCGGTTACGAATGATAAAAAAAGTATTGTGGAATAGTACAAGTGTGTATTTTAAAGGAAAATTGTGTGTCTCGCTTAAAATAGTCGCACTATAGTGGTGTATGTGGAGTTTTCAAAATAATATGTTTATTTTCGTAAGGTTATTTAGCGTTACCTGCAAACAATCTGCACACATTGAGGGCGACGTCCCAGGTCGACTCCTCCGTGTTACACTCGCACACCCGGAACTGCCAGGGATCCTGTGGCGGTCCGCATACTCCTTGGGCGCCAAATGTGTGGCAGTTGCTGTCAGTCACGCACGAGTCTGTTATCCTGCGGGTTACTGAAAAAGAAGTAAAGATGAAATGCCGAAGATGTGTGTTCAAAAGTTGTAACAAAACATTTTTTTGTATTATACCAACAAAACCTACCACTGAGTGGTGTGTCAATATTTTAACACAATCATTTATATATTTATTTTTAAATATTGTAAATCGATATTATATTGTATACTAATTATCTTATCTATACAAATGAATAGAATTGGAGTGTCTGTATGTAATATTAAAATAGCCGCCTTATACTAAATGCATATATGTATATTTACAAGGTACATACGAGTATACCAAAATAGTATTCTTTAGTCTAGTTTTGTCTGTCTGTCTGTCCGTCTGTTTGTTTATCGACTCGTGCATCAATGTCACCGACTACCCTCGACCTACAGAATCTGTATACAATAATAACTATTTAAACACGATAAGTTTTTTTAATTGCTAAAAAATATGCAAAAGAAACCTTTGGTGCAATCTCTCATGTTTTCGTCGTAGAAGAAATTCGGTCGGCACGAACAAACCCCGTCTATGACGAGCGCCAGCAGCCCGACACACAGCTCTGGTGTGGACGGAGACCCCAGTTCTAGAAATAAAAGTATTATTTAGCATATTAAGGGAACGTACTCGAACCACTTGATTTTATAAGGCGCTATGAATAAAAATATATAACCAATTCAATTGTAATATTTCCAATTTTGTGCTAGAAGAAATGCTATTGACGCCATTGCTTTCTTGAATTCAAATAAACTTAACCCTAATTAAAGTAAAAAAGAACTTACCAGCAAAGCACAAATTTCCATTTTCACTGGCATAATATCCTACAGGACACAAGCAGGCTCCAGACGGAGAACATTCAAACGGACTGACGCACGGGTTGGCCGCGTCACAGTCGGCGCCATGTTGACTCGCCATTACGGTTTGTGACGTAACATTCTTTGGGCTCTCCAACACTTTTAGTTTTGAAACAGCTGGAGTTGGATCTAGAAAAATACACTAACTATAATACTATGGTACATGGCGGGGTTCAAACTTGGACTGCCGTAATAGAAGTCTTAAGTATATAAATAAAAAATATCGTTAAAATTGTTACAGGTTTTATTTTAATTTTTTTTAAGGAGTAAGACGGCGAACAAGAGATTTTGTGTAACTTACTATTAACGTTGTAGCAGACGAAGTCATCTAAATCACATGCTCCACCATTAAACTGGCAGTCTTGGTCGATGACACATCCATCACCAACACCTGGAAGTATAAAACGTCAAATTAATCCTTGTTTTCGAAGTAAGCAGGTGGATCTTTTTATGGTAAGGAATATTGTTCCTCTGAGTCTACTTCATTCTTCGTCTATGTTTAATTTTTGCCTCAACATCAAAAAATAGAAATATAATAAATATCGTTTAAAATTTAGGATCAGTGAGTGAAAAATAAAATATCAGAAATGTTGCTACATTTAAAAAGGCATTTTAAGATAGAACGGATCATTCTGTGCTCGTTGGTCACTTTTGGAGCCTCATGAGACATATTATGCGGAATCCCAGTACAAAGGAAAAATACTCCAAAAACATGTGCTCCAATAAAACAATAATAAAATCATTTCCTATTTTTTTTGTTTTGATTTCATATAAATTAGATTAAATTCTTTATTTGCTTTATTTACATAAGATTGTCAGAAAATGGAGATGTGATGTGAAAAGTGTATTGTGTTTATTCACATACTAGCGAATCGCCCCAATTTATTATGCGCAATATTATGTAAGACACGGAACAGGCGCACGGGTCTCTTGACGGTAAGAAATAACCGTGGCCTATAGACACCATGGATGTTGTAGGTGCGCCGCTGCCCAGTGGTCGGGCTGTTAGACCTTATGTGCAAGTCTAGTGCGGCAGGAATAGGTAAGGCGGTGGATCTCTATGCGGGCGAGTTCTCAGTCTACCACCAGTGGTCATATACCAATATGACAGTTAATACCCAGTTAACCTATGTATGAATGTCTTACCCAAAGCTATCTTCCTGCACTCTCCCCTTTGTCTCTCGTAGTACCCATCAGCACATTGGCAAGTCCCATCACACTTCAAGCTGTAAGGGTCTCGGAGGACGCCCATACACTCCTCGTTGAGGGTGCAGGCCTGCCCGAACCCGAGGGTCCTCCAGCAGCGACCGCGGAAGTAGTGGTTATTGGGCTGACAAACGCAATTTCCTCCTGAAATTAATATATTATCTGTATAAAAATTCCGTCAAGTGCGAGTTGAACTCGCACACGAAGGGTTCCGTACCATTCTTTATAAAAACCACAAAAAATCTAGTTTCTTGTATGAGAACATCCTTTATATAATATTATTCTGTTTTTAGTGTCTGTTGTAATTTCAACTCTAGCTGTCACGGTTCATGAGGTACAGCCTGGTGACAGACAGACAGACGGTAAAGTTTTAGTAATAGGGTTCCGTTTTTTACCCTTTGGGTACCCTAAAAAATAACTTTTAAGAAAAGTGGAGGGAAAAATATGAAGATATTTTAAAAATATATGAGGGTAGACAGTGGTAAAAATGCACTCACGATAAGCCGGTGATATCAGGCCCCACGATGTGACGGGGGGTAGTTCACAAATCCCGCGTTTCCTAATTTAAGTTTGAAAAATTTATTGGCGGGGTTTGAACCTGGACTTCCGAAATGGAAGTCCGAAGCGTATATCACCAGGGTACCGAGTTCAATTAATATAAATCAAAACTAATCGCTAAATGTGTTTTTAAACGCTTATCTAGCGTACGGTTGGATCGATTTTGGTGTGTTTAATTTCTAACTTTATTTTTTTTCATAAAAATATTAGTTGTCAATGTCACGCGGTGCGAAGTTCGCCGAGTCGGCTAGTTTACTTATTTACTATATGTGTATATTCTTTGTTGTTTTTCTCTACCCTAGGTTATCTGTCCGATATATCTTCTCAGAGATCAACTCGCCTTTTGCACTGTTTTGTTACATTTGGGTTTTCTTATTTAAGTACATTACATAATCGTAGTACGTAATCGCCTCTGTGGTGTAGCGGTACGACTGTCGTCTGTCAAGACCGTTAGCCGCATGGGGTCCCGGGTTCAATTCCTTGGTCACGCAACTTTTCTTAAATGTTTTTCAGATTATTCTGAGTAAGCATTATATTGCCCGGGATTGGAATGTGGCCGAAGTGGCGATAGGCTTGCCACCTATCACATCAGGGCCCTAGTACCTTGGCTAATCGTGGGTGTTCTAGTATATCTACTGGACTTACGAGTCGTGGATATACTAACACACCTCTGTCAACTCGGGGATAATGGGCGTGAAGGTAATTTTTTTTTATATTACGTATGTAAGTACAACAATGCAAAATAAAATATGGGTACCATCTTTATCTGGGCTCCCTTTCCTAAGATACACGTGTACAGAGCTATTTCTGTTTCTTCTAGGCTTATCCCATTTGTATATCAGATGTTATCGTCGTCGGTTATCAAAACGATTGGACAAGAGTACCAGTTTTTACACGGAGTAACCCAGAAGGAGGACCAGCCCCAATCCTAGATTAAGTCGAATTTGAATTCACGAATCCGAGTTTCCTCATGATGTTCTCTCTCACCTTACGAGCATTCCGAAAATGTATTTAAGTTTGAAAAACTCATTGGTGCATGACAGGGCTCGAACCTGAACTACCGGAATGAAATTCCGCAGCCCTAACCAATAAACCACTAAGGCTTTTGAACAGATATGTTAATCATCAGAGCAATAAACAGTATTTTTTCTAAATATAATTTATTTTTGTTATTTCGCATAAAATTCTTATGTATGTAAGAACGGGCTAATTCCGGGAATTACAAGTGAGATTTTAGAAACTCTTTTTGCAATCGATAGTCTAATTTTTGAAGTTACCCTACCACAAAAACCCAGTTAAAGATGTTGAAATAGTTGTAAACTTCAAGTAGAATAATATATTATTACCATCTCCCGACTCCGACGCTCGACATTCGAAGCTGGTGAACAGACGAGAACACTGATGATCTTCCACACAAGGTGATGTATGATATGGCGCAACTGAAAATAATTTCAACAAATTAATATATTAACTGTCTTGGTATCAGTTATTTTATTACGACTTCTAAATTACTTTTGTTGTGTCGGATGTAGCGCCATTATTATTTATTCAACAAAAAAAATTAACGCCGTTTACATTGTTGAAGTAAATATAATTGCATTATTAAGAAGGTGACGGTTTGTAGCTATACTATTTATATATGTTTGATACCGGTTCAAAAAATATCCAAAAATTTAAAAAAAGAGACAATACTTTCTCTGAATAATAACACCATAACCACCTAAAGGTATAATATATGCTTTACGACCTTTACTTATACACACTAAATATAGGTATACAAAATGATGACAATCGGTTTTGAAGAGAGGTTTTGAAAGAGTTGGACCAGACATATTCTATAGGCAACTTTTCCATTTTAATGTAAAAATAAAATAAATAATACGCGAAACAGAAACAAAAAAAATAAAAAAATTCAAATTAGACTTTTACAATTATAATTTTTTATCTACTCCAAATACTTTTATAAAAAGTAATTGGTTGCTGTTTTAAAATAATGATATTTTGAGAAATCAAGTCAAATATTTGCCTTTTTATTTATAAAATTTCGTGTGTAGAATATGGGTTTAGTGTGTCTGAATGTAGAGCCTTACTTAAATGTATACCAAACGAAGTGACGTAATATTTTCCACTTACCGTCCGCACATAATGTTCCACCTAATACGGTCTCAGTGCCAGCAGGACACCGACAGTTGCCATTGGAGCAAACACTTCCACGGAGGTCTGAGCATTCAATATCCTGCGTGCACTGCCATAGACCTGAGGACAGCTGCGTGCAGAGGAGGAGACCTACATTTAATATGAAACACAGATCAATAAAACTATAAAAATATAGACACGCCAATGGGACGTCGCCGAATGGTAACAACTACCCGTCGGTATTAAGTCCCACGATGTGACAGGGGTCAAGTCCGTCGCCACTGCATCGGACACAAATTGTCGTGTTATGAGTGTTAGTCATTTGTAAGAATTATAAAAATATATAAGAATATGATAAGAATGGCAATTATAAGAATAGGTCTTCCCCGTAATTGTGATAGGATTTATTTCCAAACTTGTATGTTTACATTTTTTTTATGTTTTAATACAATAATATACAAATGTATTTAATAGTTAGTACTTGGTTGACCGAGCTTTGCCCGGTATTTTTTTTAATTATATTTACTTATAACAATGCAAATTACCTACTTACTGATGAAATATGAATAATAAGAAACCAGACAACCACTGTTATTTCTCACCGATTGATAAAAATATCTTAGCAACCAAACTGTAGGTATTGAAATCAGCCATAAAACGACATTAATTTCTGAAAATAAAACCTAGCTAGATCGATTTATCGCTCCCAAGACCCCCAAATCCAATATTTTAATAAAATCTTTGGAGCCGTTTCCTAGATCGTTGATATATACATATATATACAATTTAAAATATTTAGTAGTTTAAACGTATTAGATTTTTTTTAAGTTTTGATTTCATTTACGAGCACTCGTAACTGCGCTTCATATAAAATATATTGAATATTCTAATATCGTGTCAGATTTTATGTTTAGAGTAACTCTCCGTGTAACATAATAAGGCACACTCTCTGACGGGTTAAATAGGTCACATGATGGTGGCAAGTCTGTCATCATATAGGGCACAAATCCAACCACAGGCAACGTCATGTTTATTAGATAACCTGGAAAAACGAATAAACCTAGTTGCCCAGCACGGAAATCGAACCTCGTGCCTCAAAGTCGAATATCGACCACGCGCGACCCCAGATGTGACTTTAGATTCCCACTTACCTACGCAGTCGCCGTTGCGTTTCTACAATTTTGAAGTGACTGTGTAAGGTCATAGATAACAACTGAAGAAATTATCGTTAAGGATAAAATATATCTTTTTTATAACTGATAGCTTAGTATAATGACCCTCAAGTCACTTGACAAAGAGGTCGAAAGTGAAAAAACATTAATCCAAAAACTGATCTAAAAGATGTCCATTAACTTTGTCTTTAAAGGGTCTGGAAATACCTTCCGCGAGTTCTAATTATTTATTATATTCTTTATTTTTACCCTTTTACCTTTTTAGAGTATCCGGCTAAAAAATCAAGGAATACGATAATAGAAAAGTTAACTAAGTTGAGAGAGTATCCGTATTTCCAAGACAATTCCCTTTTGATCTCGTTTGATTTTACTACCATACTTACCTATTCCTACTGCTGATATAGCACTGCTTGCAATGTAGTGTTTAAATATTTGAGAATAGTGTAAAATAAACATGTAGATGGCTAAATTTCTGACCCTTTTTTAAAGTCATTAAGAAAAAATATTGCAAATTATAAAACTTGTAGAGATTTAATTTTGATTTTTTAAACTAAAAAACTGTGCACCCACCAATAAGTTAATTTGTCTTATATTTTTTTATTTTAGCACCCTTTTGCTCAGAGCCGGCTATTCAAATAATTTGAATAAAATGACAAAATCTTTTTATGACATTAAAAACAAACACTTCGACGCTTCCCGCGCAAAAAGACGAAACTTTGTTTTTAAGCTAATTTATTAGGTAGGTACCTACTGTTGCATTATAATTCTGATATTATATGTTTTACATAAAGTTGTAGGAATTTTGTTTTTCTATGTAGGTAATGGTCGCTTTATCCAAAAAGTCTTATAAAATTTTCTACAAATTAATTATATTACATCTATTCATATAATTATTGTTTATTCTGATTTATTTGTCACACTCGCTGTGCCCGCGACTTTGTCCGCGTTTTTATTTCATTATTTTATTTTATACATTTCTAAAATGAAATTCTATACTAAAAGTAGCCTAAGTAATCCCTATTATATCAGCCGTTTGCCAGTGAAAGTCCTATCAAAATTGGTCGTTTCAGAGATTACCAAGTACAAACAGACAGACAGACAGACAGATGGACATATAGACCGACAAAAATTTTGAAAAATACTATTTTGGTATGTATGGGTATCTTGTAAACATATGCATTTAGTAAACAGCGGTTATTTTAATATTACATACAGACAATAAAATTTATTTATTTGTATAGATAACCATTTATAATCGCTTTATTACTTGTAGCCCGCAGTTATGCCCACCTTCATACTCCACCTAAAGACAATATCATAATATTATATTACGCTAACCTTTCTTAAGGATTAGACTATCATTGCAGATAGAATTATTGTTAAATATAACTTGTCATTAGGAATTAGGATTATTATCAAATCTCTATATATTACACTCCTAACAACGACCTATTTGCAATATTTTTCATCTTATAGGGACGGCTATCTCACTCTGTCAAGGGTGGCTTGTTTTGACTTTTTGTCTATCGCACAAAGCTGACAGAAAGAGAAGTTGACCAGTTTAGAAAGAGTTAGCAATACGTAGCGTCTTCGAGACAGGTCGTTGGCAAGAGTGTAATCTCCAAAGACTACCTTTAGCTTTAAAACTAAGATAGACAAAAAGTTTTTAATTTTATATTATTATAATGCTTCCAATGATTGCCCGCGCTTTTATCGGTCTATCGCCCAAAAGTGCGACGAGACAAATGTCATTTTAAATACATCGTAATTATAATGAAATAAAACTTAGTTACTAATACAATGTAGAATTTAAACAATTTACAAATGTTTTTACGAAATATGGAAAAAAGTTATGGAAATATATTAAGTAGCTTCTACGATGACTCACAACAAACATACAAACTTCACCTCTTTTGGAAACGCCATCTACATCTATTAAAATAATGTGTTAGTTATACCTAGACTATATGTGTTGTGTGGTTATACATACTATTTATACCACGGCTGAACCATTTTTTAAGGTTTTGGTATATATTTGGATCTGTCATAGTCCGAAAATGATAATAAAACTGTTAAATCTTTGAAAAATTAAGATAAATAAATGACATGGCTCGGGCCAGTCGGGCCTGGTTCGTCGAAGCTACTAGTTTATATAAATTTTTTCGTTGTATTTATGGCCAAGGATTGTTTTGTAATTCAGTTTTCTTCTTTTTACGTGACCCTTGAGAGGGTACTTGAAATAAAAATCAGCTTGATCTATGTTTGAAAGCTGCGTTTTAGATAATAATTGAACTAAATAATGCTTTATTAATTTTTAATTGTCATAAGTTACAGGGATATAGTAGAAGAGATCTAGAAGATTCAAGAAGGCGATAGAAATTCACCCCCAATACCTAACTAAGTATGTCTTTAAACCTTATTTATTTATTTACCTATTTAACACCTTATTGTACACATGGGATATTACAGCAAACAAGAAAAATAAAATATAACAAATACTACAAAAAGCGAGCTTATCTCTGTCAAGACATGTCTTACACCTAACCTAGGATAGAGAAAAAACATAAATAAAACAAAAATGGTAGCACGAACTAATAGACAATACTAAATATAAGTATACTAA
This sequence comes from Lasaia peninsularis, assembly GCA_018236625.1. NCBI lineage: Eukaryota > Metazoa > Arthropoda > Insecta > Lepidoptera > Riodinidae > Lasaia > Lasaia peninsularis. The sequence continues at coordinate 8,932 of DVZL01003801.1, forward strand.
CAGCTAAGTCATTAAACAAAAGTTGCCGATAGTGACAAGGATTAGAAAGGAAAATGATTCAGGAAACTGGGGAGTACAGGAATTTTAATTGTCTTTTTAAGCTTCTACTAAAACCTCTAAACTATTAAAAAGTAACCATTATGAGATTAATTTAGATTGAGGTTATGTTGGAAAACTAAAAGAGAAACTACACAATACTTTAAATATGAAAATTTCACACAAACGCAAAACTATTAACATATTAACATCTTTGTTACAAACGTTAGTAAAAACTTTAACTTAAATCTAGATTTTAGACAATTATAAATTAGACAAAACATAAAAACAACTTACTTAAACAAATTAGGAGAGTTCGGCTGCACATTGTAATAAGTTCCAGCTACGCTGTGCCCGGTAACATCATTAAAATAATATATTTCGCAAAGACTAAAACTGATTACTTATTTTATCTATAATTTGGTGATTACCTGATGGGAAAGAAATACATAGAGGTGGCATAATTAATTGTATTTTTTACTTACAGCCTTCCGTGATTAATGAGCAGCCAAGAGATCCCTCGGCAAAAGATATCTACTAATATAAAAGCGAATTATAACTCTATATGTTATGCTTTCACGCCTATATCACTGAACTGATTTTTAGGAAATTTGGTACAGAAACAGAAACCTTGAAAAAGAACATAATAATTAGGCTACTATTATCCGACTACATTAAAAAAGGGTATGTTTATACGCAATAAGTAGGTATTATAAGTCGGAAAAAATTATGTCCTTTGAAAGTTATTTGTGTCATTAAAATAAGTCACGTGGGCGAAGCCGCGGGCGAAAAGCTTGTGAAAGAATAAAGGTTTTTTTTTAATGTGTCCACACATGTAACATAATGGCACGTTTTGTAATATAAAGAATTATAATTGTGACATCAAAATTTTAAAAATGTCTCCTTGACTGTTTCAAAAATTAAAAAAAATCATAAAAATATTAATAAATTGAATAGTTATTACTGGTAAATTTGTGAGGCTCATCAAACCTAGACTACATTCAATGGTTTCTTTGATTAATTAATCCCCTTTCTAGATATTTAAATAAATAATATTCCTGTACAATTAGAACAAATTGATGAAGTCCATAGCAAGCTAATAACATAGATGTGCTATGAATATTAAGCAACGATACTAACACTAATACATAAAAATATAACAAAATAAATTTGATCAGACACCTACGGAAATAATAATCTATGTTTATCAAACAAATCTCTGTCAGAAATTGAACCCTGAGAACAATAGGGGCAACCCCGATGCATATTATGCTTTATCTATGTCTAATGTTTGCATATAACATGATAATTATAGTAATAATTAAGAACTGTTCTTAAGCAGATAATATTATCATTTTCACATACACATATAGAAAGGTGCTACGATAAGATAGGCGTATCGTTACCAATTGTGTATTAGCCTATTGTATATTAGCTAATTGTATATTAGCTAATTGTATATTAACCAATTGTATATTAGCTAATTGTACATATATCAACCTACCCGTTTTGCTTAGCTTTGATTAATACTAGTCTAAAGACTTAGTTTTCGACCTAGTCTTGTCCTGTTTTTATATCAGATGATATCGAGGTTGGCTACCTAATCCAGAGGACTTGACAAAGACGCTAGTAAAAACTAGCGTCTGTAAAAACTTAAAGCGACTGCTATCTAACCTCTCCAACCCACAAGGGAAACCAGGCCCAAACATGATAAGATCGAATTCGAATACACGAATCTGGATTTTCTCAAGTTTTCCTTTACCATTAATTAGAAATATATAGGTATATTGTATATAATCTAATACTTTAAACAAGCAAATTCTTGAATTTAAACCGCGATCTCGGAAACGGCTCTAAACAATTCGCTAAAATTTGGTACCTACGAGTTTTGCGGTGTAAAAAATGAACGATTCGTTTCAGGACACCTTTGAAGGAAGAATCTAGCAATTTAAATACTCAATGGCCAATTTACCCTTAATGGAATTTGTCCTTGGTTTTAAAATGGTGCCATGTCTAAATTTTCGTAACTCTGCAGCAGATATGTATTGCACGCAGGTGTACAGCTGTTGTGATAAGATAAGCTCTTCATTACTAATCGAGAATTAGTCAACGCTAGCCTATCTGCTTCATTTGTATTTCATTGTTACATCTCTAAATTATTAGCATAATTGACCTCTTCGTTGTTAACATAGTTGATCTCTTAATTGTTAGCATAGTTAATCTCGACCTGGTTGGGATAGTTGCTCTCTTAATTATTAGCCTAACAGATATCTTCATGGTTAGGATAGTTGATCTGTCAGTTATTAGTCTAATAGATATCTTCATGGTTAGGATAGTTGATCTCTCAGTTATTAGCCTAACAGATATCTTCATGGTTAGGATAGTTGATCTCTCAGTTATTAGCCTAATAGATATCTTCATGGTTAGGATAGTTGATCTCTCAGTTATTAGCCCAATAGATATCTTCATGGTTAGGATAGTTGATCTCTTAATGATTAGTATAGTTGATTTCTTTATTGGTCGCATAGTTGATCTCTTAATTGTTAACATAATTTATCTCTTACCTATTTGCAAAGGTTTATAGCATATAGAATTATAACAGTTATAATTCTACATGTTTGTTTAGCTCCTCTATGAAGAATAAACACTCTGTCTCCCTTTCTAGCAGTTCGTAAGAGACGATCATAATATGTTGAATGAGTGACCAACAAGACAAATAGTGATAGAGCTCTGCGCATCAATTTGCCTTACTTGTTCTATCTAAGTTCAGCCCTAGCGTAGAAACCCATATTAAAAACGTTAAGTTAATGACGTCATAATGTTAGGGCTCGACATTGTCATGTTTCGCATTGAAGGGTATAAAAGTCGATTTCGAGAAGGCAAACAGGCAGACGGATTTCCTGATGATAAGAAATACAAGTCGGATAGACACCAAAGGTGGAAATGGTGCGTTGCCAATCTGAGGCTGGGATGGTAAGCCTTTTGTGTAAGTTTAGCGTTACGGCAGCGCAATAATAACATCTATCTATATTTATCTATTTCTATTGCCAGTAGTCTCTTATCGTCTGGGGATCCACCTGACGGAATATTTTGATGTTTTATATTATATCACAAAAAACAATACAAAAACCAGAAAAGAACTAACAAAAAGAAAACTATAATGTTTTATCAAATATATTTCCTAGAATGACTTTATTGAGACGAAATTGACAGCTTTTTCGTGACGTCATCTTGGGTCTAACAACAACTTGTTCCTCCAGCGCGCGGGACGGGGCGGCGAACACGTTAAGCATTAGGTCTATTTTTGCTCATCTCTCATCGATCAAGAAATTCAGGCATTTCGAACACTGTGCGACTTTATTCTATGTTATTAGAAGGAAAACAAATTAATAGGTGTTATTCCGTGTGTGTGAAACATCATATGTGTGTTGTGAAATTTAAAATTAAAAAATATTAAGTAAACAATTTGACTTTTGCTGATTTTTAACGCATGTGTATAGTTGACCTAAACATAAAATCAAGGTCTAAATACACTCGAACATGAAGACTCACACACATTTTGACATGACAGATGGGTATCCGTCTTCGTAATAGAGCCCCATTTCTACTCTCTGGTTACGGGTCACTAAAAAAGAAAAATTTGAACTTGATGATACGATAATGATAATTGTAGTTTGTTTGCATTCAAATTATTTATATTTACGTCAAGGCACAAGGAAGGTTCTTATGGAAATAAGAACTGGGAAAATAGAAAAGAATATATTAGAAATAAAATGTTTGTTTAAGAATATGTACATTTAATTAAAAATCAATTGATCTTTGTTGCAGAAAAAGGTCATAACTTTCAGGGTGTAGAAAATTGGAGCGGCCGGTTAGTTTTAGTTATAGTTTGTCACGAAACTATTTAGTTAAAGAGATTTAGTTTACAATTGGACCTTTGCTGATTCTTGTCGCTCGTTTGTAGATGACCTAAACAAAAAATCAAGGACAAAATAAAAACCGGCTGATCTGCTGACGTTTATGGCGGACAACACATTCGTTGTACATTGTGTATAAGAATATCTCGCATCTGTTTGAACATTTATAACATATTATTATTAAGTTACAACTTTTATATTTTTAAAGTTATTCAATGGGTTTTATTTAAAAATTAATAATTAAAATAACTGAAAAATTTAAGTGTTTTGAAAAAGTATACTTCTTATAGATAGAGGTAAGTACATCTCCGTCAGTAGTGATAATGTTATCAAACAATAAAACTATTAATCAATACAAATAAATAAAATTGCAGTGTTTGTTCGTAATATTAAAATAGCTGCTTTTTACTAAATGCAATAAATATCTACAAGAGTTCATAATATACAAAAATAGTATTTTTTAGAATTTTTATCCATCTGTCTATCTATCTTTATTTCTGTCTGCCTGAGTGACTATCTGTCTGTTTGTTCCCGCTAATATCTTAAACGGCTTGACCGATTTTGACGGGACTTTCACTGGCATACAGCTGATATAATAAGGAACGCGGAAATTCAGCAAGATGCGATACTTTACCGGCGTGTGCTGACTGAACGGTTCGGCATAAACGAACACAATGTGTATTAAAAATGT
>DVZL01003802.1:0-13573 GCA_018236625.1 Lasaia peninsularis
CCTTTTAGTCGCCTCTTACGACAGGCAGAGGATACCGTAGCCCTATTCGTCGCCCGGAACTACAGGGCCCAGCACGGACCCTAACGTCGGGGCCTGCGCCGTCTCCGCCTTTCGGGGTTAGATCTTTCCCGATCTCTCTCCGCGTTCTCTTTTTGGAGAATTACGCTCTCACAGAAAGTGAGCATGGCTTTCCATGACCCTGTGTCGCGTAACATGGCCTTAACAACAGACGCCAGACTAAGATCGGCTCCGATTCTGGCAACTAAGATAACTCGCTCATTAGCCCATGCTGGACATACTTCCAGCGTGTGCTGAGCGTCATCCCGATCACTATTGCAGTGGTGACATTGTGGCGTTGGTTCACGTCCTATTCGGTTCAGGTACTCACCGAAGCAGCCATGACCAGTGAGTACCTGTGTGAGCCGGAATGTAACGGTCCACTTTCTGTTGATCCACGCATCAAAGTTAGCCAGTATCGCGCCCGGAGCGCGTTGGCGCATTGCATTCGAATTTTCGAGTCGCGTGCGCCATTCCGCCAGTGCCATACCATGCATCCTATCCCTTAATCTGTCTGGTGTCATAGACTCATCCCTATCGCGGTCATTCCGTAGCCTTTGATACATATTCGAGTGCATGCTCGCTAATATGTCCAAAGGAGGACATCGCGCCAGTAGCATCGCTGCCTCGTGTGATATCGTTCTATATCCACGGGCAATTCGAATCGCTACCCGACGTTGAACACCATTAAGCAGTGCCCTACTTCTACGATCAGCAGACAAGCTGTTGCACCAGACCGGTGATCCATAAAGCGCTATGGATCGGATCACATCCGCATATAGCCGACGGACAGCTTCTCTGGGGCCTCCGAGATTAGGCAGTAGGCGATGTAATGCCCCCAGCATCTTTTCAAGCCTAGGGACCAAGTGACTAAAATGTTCCCTAAATTTCCATTTGCTATCAAGTATTAGGCCCAAATACTTAATATGTCTTCCCACCTGGACTTGAGCATCCTCGACCCGTAATGTGTAGCTGGGTGGTTCCTGGCCCCTGGGTAGATTATGGAACCATATTGCTTCAGTTTTCTGAGAAGCAATTTTGAGGCCTAATCCATGGATCTTTCTGATCACATAAGCCACCCCAAGCTCAGCAAGTCTCAGAGTATCCTCGAAATTGCTTCCGCCAGCCAAAACTAAGGTGTCATCAGCGTAGCAGACAACGTGCACGCCCACAGGGAGTGCGACTCGCAGAACTGCGTCGTAAGCAAAGTTCCATAAAAGTGGCCCCAATACAGAACCCTGGGGAACTCCACAATGCACTTCCCTCTGACATAACACCCCATTACGGTCTCTCCATTGGATCTTCCTATGACGCAAGTAATTTTCCACTAGCGTTTGGAGATATAGGGGCACTCGGTGTTGTGATAGTGCCCACCGTATAGCTTGCAAGGGCAAAGAGTTGAAAGCATTGACAATGTCAAGACTAATCGCCAATGCAACCCCTCCCTGACTTATATACCCGTCTGACAGGGCGCGGACTTTCAGGACAGGTGGCAAGCCTATCGCCACTTCGGGCACGTTTCAATCCCGGGCAACGTAATGTTTACATTATAGTCTATTAAAAAATTATAATAATAAAACATCTTATATAGAAAAAAACATCACGCTTCCATCTTTGAAGGGGTAGGAATTGGTAGGGTAGCAGGTACATAAGTATGCGTCCACGATTATCTAACGATATTAGGTCCTAGTATGCGACAGGTGACAAGGCTGTCACCATATCGGGCACAAACTCAATATTAGGTTTGCTTTTCAGATAAGCTGAAAAACTCATAGCCTACCCGGGAATCGAATCCCGAAGCATGTGCTCCGGGGAGCATTAGTGTCGGACACCAATTACGCTCGATCACAAAGGCTATAACTTATTTGCTAAAGAAATAGAAAATATTTCATATAAGTCATGTCTATATAAATAATTCCTGTGATGATTCTACATAATTCTAAAATCTACTACTGAATCGGTAACTGTTGTAAACGTTTAACTTTTTAAAGTTAAGTTTTTCAGGTTTAATTCCTGTCGGAGGAGAAAATGTTCTTAATAATTTGAGATTATTCCGAGCACGAAAAAACTGTTGACTTTATAATGTCTTTATTTTCTGAAACTCATATAAGTACATCCTAGAACTGTATAATTTATAGATCGCTTAATAATATTAAATATTATAGCACCGAAGGTTTCATGGTACACACTTTGGACTTTCATTTCGGTAATCTAGGCTCGAATCCCGCCATATACTAATGAGTTTTTCTAACTTAAGTACATTTTCAAAATGCTCTTATCGTGAAAAAAACCCGGGATTTGATATAGCGACCTCGATATAGCGACTTATCTTAGTTGCAAATGTACCTCTGTTTATTATTTAATTTTATTAAAAGTCCTCCTTCATAGTTATTTTTGGTCTGGTTTTGACTGATTGCTCCAAATTTTAACTCTTGATAATATTACATACTAGCTACTCGCCCTGTTTTCGCAGGGGTATACTATAAATGTTATGTACATAAAAACCTTCCTCTTGCATCACTCTATCTATTTAAGAAAACCACATCAAAATCCGTTGCATACATAAGGATATAGGGATAGAGAAAGCGACTTTGTTTTATGTTGCCTCTTAAGTACCTTGGAAATATTTCGGTGTTAAAAAGTTAGGAAAAGAAACATCTATTACTACTTACTTTACATTGCGATCTTACAAATTTATATTTACATAAATGGTCAAGTTTCCCTTTCTATAACTAAAAGTATTTGAAAGTCACTCTGGACACGCTTCGCCAAATTTAGGTCTAACCATGATATAGTCAACACAGATTAAAAATAACGGCAGTTGGATTATCTTCCATGGTTTTAAGATTATGTGGTCGAGACATACATATTTTTAACCACAGTATCGATTTTGAGTAAAACAATCGTGATTCTGTGAAATTGATTTCCATTTTATTATACTAGATTATACCCATGGGTACGCCCGCGAAACAAAGGCGTATAGAGGCATAAAGTATTATATGTCATCCTCCAGCTTTTTAACTACCTCCATACATAAATATCATAATATAACATTTCTTAGTTCTAACTTGACAGAAGAACAAACAAACAATCTGGGGGATTCACATCTATATAAATAAATAAAATTGGAGTGTCTCTATATAATTTAAAATAAACGCTTTTTACTAAGTGCTTATATATGTATGTATATTTACAAGGTCCATATACCCAAACAACATTTTTAATATTTTTTGTCTGTTTGTACCCGCTAATCTCTGGAAAGGCTGGACCAATTCTGACGGATTTAATAAGGATTTTATTTTAGAAATATATAAAATAAAATAATCAAATAAAAATGCGGACGAAGTCGCGGGCATAGCTAGTGATTTATATAAACTTATCTTTTCCTCGGGAACCGTTAGAAAAAATGGATTTATAATTCTTCATCCCTTATTAGGTGACTCATTTAACATTTGCATTTCTGTCTAATGGACACCTTGTCTGTAAACACCAAAAATGTAAATGTTGTGTTCCTAATTTGTGATTGAAATGTCGAATTTAATCAAGTTAAACTCCTACCGGATACCTTAAAGTCTAGATATGAAGACGACAATGGTGGATACTGACGTTGTCTAACCCTACAATCGAATGTAATATTGAAATAATCTAGCAAATTTTTTTTGTTTAAAAGCCAAAGATTCCTCTATAAAAGTTTAACGGCAGCTGAAACACGACAATGGCAAGCTGTTTTAAATCCTTATAAACGTATGCAAAACGTATGCAACATGATAGAGTGAAACAGCGAGTGGCACTAAAAGTCATTAAGCAACTTTTATTATAATTTTTTATAGCTCTCATAGCCATAATATTCATTCCTGAGTGTTTTACTCAATTACGAGTATGATATATATCACTTTCATAAATACAAATGGTATATGCTTCACAGACACTTTCTCCATTTTAAACTATGTATTAAAAGAAGGTATGACTTGATATGAAAAATCTAAAATTATATTTTTTATGGAAATATATAATATTTTTCGTTGAATTTATTATATTTATAAAACAATTTAAGCACATTCATACTGAAAAATACCGACTGTAAACAATTAAAAATCTAAAAAAATACAAGAACCAATGGTCAGATTTTATCTTTAGCTTTCATCAGATCCAAATAAAAATTTTGAAACACACGCACGAAAAAACAATGTTGAATAAACGTTTTCCTTATTTGGTTAATGAGAATATTAACAATGTATTGGAATTGAAATACGCATACTTAAGTTAAAAACTATTCGTTAAATTTCGATTAAATTTAAATAAAACCATACCAGCACCAAATTGGTTTTACCCATTAATCCTAAGGTCCGGATCTCCTATGCAGAATAGACCATTTGCCTCCCTATCAGGAAGCTCGTAAAAGCAAGCATAGGTTAAAAAATCCTTGGTCACTTTCAACAAGACCACTGATGGTAGAGTTATGTGCAGCGACTCGCCTGGGTAGGGATCTACCTACCTATTCCTACCGCCACAAAACTGGCAGAAAAGGAGTTTATCTAGAGAGAGTTAGCAGTACTACGTATTTTAATACGTTTTCGACAGATCTATGTTGGAAGTGTAATATCCAAATAGTATCGAGTTTCATGATAAAAGTTAAAAAGTGATGCATCTAATTAGACCAAGTTAGAGGTACCCAAATTAGTTAAAAATGGTCCCTAATACTAAGACTCCGCTGTCCGTCTGTCTGTCTGTTACCGTGAAGCGTGAAGGCTAGAAAGGTAAAATTTTCAGATAACAATAAATATTAAAAACAGAATAAAACAAATATTTAAAGGGGGTTCTCATATAAACGCGACTTTACAGACAATGATACGGAACCCTTCATGTACTGTCTGACTCACACTTGGCCGGTTTTTTATTAATGGATTGATGTAAAAGTTATTTATTTGTTTACGTGAGGTCTCGTGTAACGTCAGAGTTGACCACCAGCCTTACTTCTCAGGTTTAGTTAACACGTATATAAACCTGTTCAAAAGTAAGACGAAAGTTTAGCTGACTTTCACAAAACAATTATATGGAATTTTGTGTCATAATATTTGTTTTAAAGTCAAACATTTAGTAGTTGTTTTTTATATATGGGATTGTAAATAAAATATTGTGACAGATTACCTTATGCTAGAAATGCCTGTCTATGAACCGCATTTGGTGCATTATTAACCTAATGTTATATGTTTTATACCAAATTCAAAGGGTTAAATCGGATCAGATTACTCTGTCTGTGTGTATATCTATTATCAGGCTACATGTCAGGAATTGTAAGCAGCTATATAGTTTAAATTATCGCAGATAATGTATTTCATATGGTATGATGAACAATAAACATGAAAGCAAAATTAAAAATTGAAATTCTCAAAACAGAATAAAATAAATACTTAAAGGAGAATCTCAAATAACCGTGATTATTCAGCCGTTTTTACAGATAATAGTGCGGAATCATTCGTACTTATCTATTTTTTCGTTTCTGTATTTGTCTATTTTTCACAAACATGCTGCCTTTTTTAAATTTCGAAGCCTATATTTTTTTTACCACTCATATTAAAGTACTATTACAGCCTTTGTCATCCTGAAACTTTGTTAACATTTACATGAAATAAATAAATAAGTTTGAGTAAAAAACAAACTAATAAGTTTACCCAATTGCGCAGGTGGAGGGACAAAAACTAGTTCGCGGTGACAGGTATCACGACGAATCGGAACGCGGAAGGTTCGTCGTCATTAATTCAGATCGACAATATATAACTTGATCACCTTTGAGTTTGGCCTCCATCGAAGGAATTGATTGGTTCCTTCATGTAGGACGTAATGTTATTATTAAACTAGTTCATAATAAAAATAAATTAATATCACTGGAAACATTACACAAAATAGATCTACACATCTACACTCTACCTCCGTCGCAAAGGACTTGGCGTGCAGATATGTATGTATCTTTGCTATTACTGAAAAAATACTAATAAAATATCTACCTACTGACAGTCCTCGCTATTGTCATATTCTTTGTTGGTGGAAAAGGCCCTTTATCTTCACGCCTATTATCCCCGAAGACATTGGCAGAGGTGTGCTAGTAAATATACTAGAACACCAAAGATTAAACAAGGTACTAGGGCCCATTATGTGATAGATGGCAGGCCTATGGGCACATTCATTCCCGGGCAATGTAATGCTGATCCAGAATAATCTGAAAATATTTTAAGAAAGATTGCCCGACCTGAAAATTGAACCCGGGACCCCACCCTGCTAACGTTCTTAACAGGCAACAGCTGTACCGTTACACCACAGAGGCGATCTGTAGGTCACAAAGTCCATTTGCCTGTTCACAGTAATATAAATAAATAATTTGACAATTATATAAAAACACAAACACATATTAACCTTAACATGAAGAACCTCATGATGTAACATCGTCATTGAACTATTTTGCCTAATTTACACTTCGCATGCCTCTAGTAATGCTCGAAACGTGGATGGTATATTAAATAATGAAGGTCACTAATGGTGGTGACATGGACCTACAAAGATAATTTTACTTTAAAATCTCAAAGGCTTTTAAAACTTTGAACGTTTTGTTTTTGATTTCAAACGCGAGATGTTAGTCATACACATTCAAACCTTACTCAAAGGCATTTGATTTGTAACTATAAAAAGCTACAAAGTTAGTTCCTCCATAAATAATTCTATATATTTAAAAACTCATATTTGAAACGCGACCAATTAAAGATAAAAGATTGACAAAACAGATAGATGATCTAAATTGGATGGCTATAGGTAGGGAGATCTAGGTTGACATTCCATGATCAACTAACACTTGTACTGTCTGAGAGTAGTATCAAGAGTTTCCAAAACCGTCATGTTTGTATGAGAGTAATGAATGTGATAGAAGATAGGCAAGTATGTAGAAATCTTGGAATGCCATACTATCTACCTACCCCGCAAGAGATGCGGCGTGAATTGTAAAAACCCGACTTCTGAAAATGTCATATCACTCAGAAATCATTAAAACCCATTAATAATAATTGGCGAAGTTATCATGAAAGAAATATAAAACATACTGTAAAATTAATAAATGTCTTTGTCGTCCATTAAAAATGAGTTGGTAAAAGTGAGTAAACCAGATTAAGGTAAGAAACATACATATTCCAAAAAAACTAAAAACCAGCAAAGTGTGAGTCGGACTCGTTCACGAAAGCTTCCGCACCATTTATATATTTATTTTATTTTTAGTGTCTATTACTATAACGGCAACAGTAATACATCTACCTGTGAATACTTCAACTGTCTAGCTATATGTAATATCTCTTACTCAGACAGATTTTGGATATACAAAAAATCGCATACATAATTTGAAAACCACTGGTTAGATTTTGATCAAATTTGCAAGAGAAAACCTTTGAAACTTGACCTATTTTACGAAAAAATAATAATCAAATTCCATTCATAATTGATCATCAATCGCACAGCAATCTCACGAAGGAACCCTTTAGAATTGAGAACGTTCTCCTTTTTTAAGTTGAAAAATAAACAATAATAATAGTATCTCTACGAATGCATAGACAAAAATCAGCCAAGTGCAAATCGGACTCATAAAGGATGGATTCCATACCATTATCTGTAAAAACGAAAAAAAATACGTTCATTGTATGGAAACCGCCTGAATATTTATTTTATTTTGTTATTAATATTTTGTGTTGTTTTTTTGAAACCGACTTGTTAAAATAAGAGTAATAAACGTGGAGGAAGCAAGACAAGTATGTAGCAATCAGCACATTTAGCTCTCAATACTTTCAATGCAAGAGACTCGGCGTAAAGATATGGTACTATAGTTTCATGAGGAACAGCCTGGTGTTAAACAGACTGACAGTTAGTTCAGTTTTTACCCTTTGGCTACGGAACCCTAAAACTAATTGACGAGGAACCGTTCTTTGGTATTCGAGGCGACAGTACTCGACCTTGTAAGGCTAGGCTGGTTCACTGTCCATTGATACCGGTTTGGAAAAGTGGGGGAACTGCATTGTTTTGATGTCGGCTGCTCGTGCAGTCTAGGAATATCTCAGCCTATGAATAGCGGGTTTTCATTATGTTTCTTTTAATAGCGAGACATACAGATCGGATTCGATTCCTGACGAAGCAGGCAATTATGTTATCAACATAGATATTTTCTTTTCCGGGTCTTTGTGTTTATTAAATGTTTTGGTATCGTTGACTGACACCCTTAACACACTTCAATTTACATTATTGATATATATGTTATATTAAATACTAGTGACCCGCCCCGGTTTCGCACGGGTGGACGTTTATTTTTAAGCTCTCTGAAAAAAAATTTAGCTATTGAAACAATCTTGCTCAATGAATAGTTTATTAGATAAGGATTATTAGTATTTGACGTTAACATAGGCTAATAATAATTTTACTTTTATTCAATGGAAAATTGGTTATAATGGCTAAAATATAAATGTTTGGTTTATAATATCGCGGACTTTTTTGTAGGCATTATTGAGTTTTACAACTTTTCTATAGAAGTCAACCATACATAGCTAACCATTTAGGCAGCGTTCGCGAGAATCGTTAACGTACGGCAACTTTTTCGTCGACTTACTCCACAATTTTCACTACCACGAAAAATCCTATCTATTTTCCCGAATAAAATATAGCCTATACGGATTCGGAAGAATCCCTCTAAGTAATGGTAAAAGAAATTTTGAAATCAATCCAGTAGTTTTTGAGCCTATTCAATACAAACATACAAAAATAACAAAGGTTTCATCTTTATAATATTAGTATAGATTAACTTATACAGATTTTTATGGTATTTGAAGGCAAAGGAGCAGGTGATTTTCTCATGGTAAGAAATATGCATCTGATTAGACCTCCAGGTCTGTATTTGTTAAATTTCTTCTGGTATATTTAAGTTTTTTTATGTAATAGTATCGTTGAGTAACACCCTTAATACAAGCATATTATGTTTTGTTTGTTTTGGAATTAGATCACTTCGTGAGCGATTTGTCTTGAAATATTTATTTATACAGATTATTATTGTATTTGAAGGCCAAAGAGCAGATGGTTTTCTCATAGTAAGAAATATCCGTCGGATTTAGACCTACTTGTAAGTTTCTATGTATGTAATAAGACTTTTCAGCCTTTCAAACTGTAATATAATAAAGATGGCAAGACGTTGATGGTAATGACAACATGTCGTCAGAAATAATTATTAGTATTTATATCAATAATTTATCGCAAAACTCTACTATCTAAGATCACAGTGACAATTTAATCGACGCCGCGTGAAAAAATCTTTTGTTTTTTGAGGCAGCAGTGGGCTTTCCTACACTTTATGAATTCATCCATATTAGGTCTAATGACATGTGTATTTTTTAAATCTATTTTCTGTGGTGAATTTTTTTCTTTTTAAATTTATGAACATTCCGAAGTACGAGAAATATAATCAAATTTAAAAATCTTCAGAGAAACCAAAGTCATTACAAAATATGAATTTCGAATGAAATAATGAACTCATTTTAATAGTAATAAAATTATTTAAAAATGTCCATATTAAAGGGCCCAAAAAATACGTCCTTATCCCCGATAGCAGAGGTATGTAAATACGATTAGTTGACTATATTAGGTCCCATGACAAATCCAATATAGAATGTGTCCAACCGGGAATCCTACCTGGGACCTAGTGCGTTAAACTCGGACAATAGATCTTAATGAAATTTATCAGAATCCTATCAGTTAAAATTGTATTTTTTTTACCTTGTAAAAACATAATATGAAAAAAAAACTATATTATAATTTCTTTGTTTTTTGCATTAAAATGAGATAAAGTTATATAAACTATTGTAAATAATGAGGAAATTAAGCCGTTACCGCAATTGAGGCTAAATATTTAAGCACTGTCTATAAATGCAACACCGGAACTCAGCATGATAATATCTGCAGATAATAGAATAACTTCATACTACGATGTAATGTAAAAATTATACATGAGACATTTATAACGGCGGAAAAAATACCAAGTATATAACTTGTGCATCTAAGTGTATAAAATAGGTAATTGGTGTCGGCTCTTGTTTGTATTACCTCTGTGGTTGAGTGGAGTGGGTGTCCAACTTTGGACTGATAACCTGGGTTCGATTCCCTGGTAGGGCAACTTCTTATAAGTTTCTTTCGGTTTTTCTGAAAAACATAACGTTACTTGTGATTAGATTTGTGCCAGATACAGCGACGAACTTGCCCCTGCCATCAGGGGGTCAAATATTATCGGCTAATTGGGGTGCATATGTACATATGCCTGAACCTTTCGGGGATATGAGCGTATTGATATTTATTTATTTTTTAAGTCCTGGTCGTTATGTGTTTATTAAAAATCGGCTAAGTGCGAGTCGCACACGCACATGTAGGGTTTTGTGCAATTTTCTATGATATTGCACAAACCTACGTTCGTTTTATGGACTTCCCCCATATAATATACGTTTAATTATTAATGTTTTTATTATTATTTAATTACTTTTATTTAAAGTCAATAATGAATATATTATGTATTACCAAATATTAAGTGAATATTTCAAGCATCTAAATTTTACCGTTATTTATATCGAGCAAAAAAGCGCGTTGGTTGTATGGGAGCCTTAAATATTTTTTTTCATTATACATCTAAATATCTAGGCTACATCATATATCAAATATCATCTAAGTAAACAAAAAACACTTCATTATGTATAAACCATATGTTATAAACGTGGAGGAAGCTAGGCAAGTATGTAAAAATTGTGTTACTTGACACTAGATATCCTCTACCTACAACTTAAGGGACTTCGCGTGAATATATTTATATGTAAAAATCAAAATCCAATTCTCATCTTAATCAAATTAATATCGGACCTGTCGGAAATGGATTTTAAACGACAAAAAAGAATAACTATTATTCCATCTAACTGGATTATAAAGACCGACCTTTCGTTATAATTAGACTAGAGTTCCCGAGTAATAAAATTTGGTCTTACAAATATTTCTCGAAGATAACGAATTACACCATTTAATAATAATATACGCATAGAAACGTGATTTGAGTAATTCTACTCGCAATAATATAAAATGCAATAGAAATGTTAACATATGCCCTTGAATGTGGAAGTTTGTAGAAAGTTAGTCGTTAAGTCTATAGAAATATATATGTTAAATTTAGGGTTGTCAACTTAATAATATTGTCTGTCTGATAAGATCACAACCCTACATTTAACATATTAATAATATAAGATTTTATTAAAATTAAAATTTGAATAATTATGTGGAATTAAACGTTTGAAGAGAAAATATAAAGGTCGGTTTTTAAAGATTTAAAATTAATAATAAAATTAAATATTTTAAGACCCACTTTTTATCCTAATTATATTTCAGCCCAGTTTTCCAGCTTCCCCCTTCACTCCCGTGTGATTTTATGAAATTTAGAGCAACCTTGTATCCCTAAGACTCACTTTTAATGATTCGTTAAAATAGACGCTTAGCGAAACTGTTAATTTTAAAATAGAAAAAATATTTTCATTTAAAACGAGTATTTAAAATTCCTAAAAAATTTGCTAGAATCACAATAAATAGTGTATTGTTTGCAAAATCTCAGTAAATATTATTATGTACGATTTGACATTATGGAAGAACGTAGTTAGTTGGTCCGACTTTGACGCACGAGGTCCCCTGTTTGATACCCGAGTAGAGCAACTTTTTCTATGATTTTTTAGATTATTCGGACTTACCACCGGTCACATCGTGGGACCTAATATTGTCGGATAACCGTGTGTGCATAAGTACGAGTATGTACATATTTTATAATTTAGTATAATATGTCTTGTCGAATTTTAATATGTTTTTAAAAAAATACATAATATTTGCCGACACCACCTTCCAAAAAGAGATTACATGAACATTTGGCTAAATCAGCTGCCCCCCCTTAAACCCCTTATGTAATGGTCGCCCCTTATTGGTTGTCGTGACAATAGTCTATGTATACCGAAATACCAACAAATAAAATAAAAACGTGAGTATCTAAAATTATTAGTAATTCGCGACGATTGAAGTTCGAGATCATGATACTTGTATTAGGTATAAGGTCATAATAATAGTCTAGGTAGCCTAGTGGTTAGTGATTCGTATTTCCATTTCGGTAGTGCAGGTTCGAGCTGCGCCATGAGTTTGTTACTTGTGAGTATTTAAAAAAAAAGTACCTTCACGCCTATTATCTGCGAAGATTTAGGCAGAGGTGTACTAGTATATCCACGACTCGTCCAGTAGATATGCTAGAACACACCCACGATTAGCCAAGGTACTAGGGCCCTGATGTGATAGGTGGCAATCCTATCGCCACTTCGGGCACACGCCAATCCCGGGCAATGAAATGCTTATTCAGAAAAATCTGAAAAACATTTAAGAAAAGTTTCCCGACCCGGGAATTGAACCCGGGACCCCACGTGGCTACCGGTCTTAACAGGCGACACCTGTGCCGTTACACCACAGAGGCGATGTTGTATTTATATACTTATTTTATTCTATTTTTAGTATTAATTACTATTATAGCAGCAAAAAATACATCATCCGTGAATATTTCAACTGTCTTTTTATTACCGTTGTCTACGAAAACGAAAAAAAACACTATTATTCTATTTTAATCTGTGAAAATTTCAACTGTCTGGGTATCACGGTTCATGAGATACGGCCTGATGATAGACATACAGACAGATCCTTTTTTACCTTTTAGGTATGGAACCCTAAAAAACGAAAACTTGTTTATTTTCTATTAATATAAATGCTACGGTATATATTTTTATATGTACTGTTCTATTTTAACGTATTTTTGTGATAGGAAGTGCTCACAATTGTCGTGTTCCAATTTATACGGTTGGATAGACTCATACGAGAGAATAAATAACATATTTGTTGTCTATAATAACATTTATTTATTATCATTGCCGAAATAGATTCTTAAAGTCAAAAAATTGATTTAATAGAGTGTTAAATTTCTACGTCATGTGAGTTGAACCATATAAAAACCTCATTGTTTTTAACTAAAGCTTTGATAACACGTTTCCAGCGAATGCCAACAGATGGCGTTAGGAGTATCAAATTGTAAAAGACTGCAATACAACCCTTACCACAAGTTATTGTGCCTCTACTAATGTTCTTGCCGTCATAACATCAGTACTTGGCGTTATCATATTCCCTGATTAAAGTCAGGTGAGAATATTTCATGAATTCTTTTACGGTGAAGAAAAACACTTATTCAACAATTTTACTTAAAAATGACGATAGATTGATATTAAAATGAAATCACATACATTTAAAAAATAAACCGGCTAAGCGCGAGTCGGACTCCCGTGTTGGTCCGGGTTCCGTTATAAAATAGACCAACTGCCTTCCACCCAGGCAACTCGTAAGAGGCGAGCACAGGGTCTATTGTCACCAACACCGTGACATTAACTAGGTGGTAGAG
>DVZL01003803.1:0-13572 GCA_018236625.1 Lasaia peninsularis
CTAACCCCAAAGTAAGCAAATTATATGCTTGTGTTATGGATGTTAGATAACGATACTAATACATAGAAACACTTAAAACGAATCCCGCCATGTACCAATGAGTTTTACATACTTATGTACATTTTCTGAGTGCTCTTAAAGTAAAGGAAAATATCGTGAAAAACCTGGATTCATTGACTTCGACCTATTCTAGGTTTGGGCCTCGTGTCCCTTCTGAGTTGCAGAGGTCAGATGACAGTGCCTTTGCGTAAAAACTGGTGCCCTAGTCAAATCTACTAGATTAGGTACCCGATCCCGATATCATCTAATATAATACGGGCTAAGGCTACGACGAAGTGATAAAAGAGTGAGGAATCTGTGGTCAAATGTTTATGGCGAGATTCAAACTTGAGACGTTAAGAAAATGATTTAACGAAACGACAACTGTCTATCTGATATTTATTAACCTATTTCCAAAAACTTCGATATTTAAATAAATATTATCTATAATAATTTCTGCATTTATTAAATTTTATTTTAGAAGGTTGATTGATATAAAAAAATACATTTATACAATATATTACGCTTGTGAAAAATTACATTTCATACATTATTTCCATGCCTTTGAAAGAAATTTTGTATGCGAAAGAAGAAACTTCTGAACAGGAAGAAAAAGCCGCTTTCTGAAATAATAATGTTTTCAAACTTTGTTCAAATTACATATTCACCCGTTTCACTAATGAAACGGAGATTTAAACCAATATAAATAACAAAACAAGATATTCTTCGTGTGAAAAGTTTGTATTCTCCCTCATACGAGGTTTTCGTTATCTTGAAAAACTTATTTTTTTATATTTTTAATGAGATAAGATAGCGAACAAGCACACGGTTCTTTTGATGGAAAAAGACAGCCTACAGACATAATAGACGTTATAGATGTATCAGATGTGCCTATAACATCTGTAATGTCTGTTGGCTGTCTCTTACATCATTGTCTGTGGTATGGATTTTAGACCGTCGCGTATGTGCAAGTCTCCCAGCTACCTTTTCCCTCTGGACGGAACACGATAATAACATTATCACAATGAAATTATTACAATAAAAAGTGAAATAACAAACTTCACTTCGTGACTAATCACGAAGATAATGATGATTGTTGTACTCGGCATGCGGCTCGCGGTGTACGCGGAGCGCGATCATAGCCCGCAACAAAATCGTGTGATATATTCAATCGTTTTGTAACTGCTTAGATTTAATTTATATGTTAGTTACACACGGGCCATCCTACCAGGTAGTTTGTAAGAAGCGAGCATAGGTTTGGGACACTATCTACATGACCACTTGTGGTAGAGTGCTGAGCAGCAACTCACCCAGGTAGGGCTCTACCACCTTACCTATTTCTACTGTCATAACGACATTGTCGCGTTCCGGTCCGGAGGATAGGATAGCTGATAGACTTGCATATAAGGTCTAACATCCATCATCAGCTACATCTTAAGTGTCCATAAGGCATGGTTATTTCTGACCATCAGGTGACTGTGTGCCTGTTTGCTGTCTTATAACATAATATATATATATATTGCTTTGGTAGACGTGGAACAACTAGCCCGAATAGCTATTACCATTAGAAGAAAAGTGAGCTTGTTCCTGTCGTATCTCATATCTAAAAAAATCAATTTACCATGGACATGGGCTTCCAGTGTTTAATGACTGTAGGTGCACGCTGAAGTAACACGGACGGAGTAAATTCAGCATAAATGAAATTAATACGTGCGATACAAATTGGTAGCAGCATGTGACATGGGTGAGAGAAATGTTCATGCGATACACCTCGCCGCACAACGGGCGGTAATTGCAACACGTGACCTACACTACAGAGTATTGAAGCCTATACGTACGTGCATAGACAACTCCATGAATACCATAGATAATACAATCACAGCTAGTAAATGTACCGGGTCTGCCTATAATATACAAGTATTAATTTGTATATTACTGGCAGACCCGGTTGGGCGTTGCTGTGGTTATTTAGATTGTATGAAGCGTTTCTTTCATATTGCCATTTCTTAAATACTTATAGCATAGAGCCCATATCTTAGTTAAAGCTATAAAACGTAAAAATAATAGTAGAATGAAACTTATTGGAAAAGGTAGAAATGAAAAGAAAAATAGATTACGTTCGTTTTGATGTCGGGAAGTGGGAGGGGGTGGTTTTAAGGGTAAAAAATGGTTGATTTAGACTGGTGAATGCATTGAAGATATTTAAAAAAAGTAAACCCAAGCGGCTTAGAAATTGGGAGCAGAACTTTTATTTTCGTTTTAGATTTTTTTTTGTCTGTCTTCCTTAACCTGTCGTCACGAAATTGGGATGGCGGGTAGTTAACGAATATGTTTGTATGTAGGTTATAGGCTACTTTCATCTTGCTAACTTAAAGGGGTTCTTAGGGACAGGGGAAAAAGCTCGGAATATACGGGGTATTTTTAAGGGGATAAGTCATCTAAGACTGGAAAAAATTTTGCTAACGAGTAACCTATGTTTTAAGGTACTACTTTTTATCCCGTTAACTTAAAAATTTTCTTTAGGAATGAGGATATTAAACTGGCTTTCGAACTTTGTCAGGAAAGCTCTACGAAGATAAATAGAACCACTATAATCCATTAAAATAAAAAAATCAGACTTTTCGCAATAAAATGAAGCGAAAATTATTTATTTGCAGAATTTAGAAATATTGAAATAAGTCCCTTACAAAATTAATGTTCATAAATAATAATTAATCATACCCAAATATAAATAATTTGTTTGTAAAAATATTTGCACACCAATTCGTGGTAGAATGTTATGTTGGCTGAATACTCTTTTTACAACTTTTAAATTACACTTTGGATAAATAAATAATTTATATTCCATTCTATTTCTTGTTTTAATGCCAGGGAAGTGCATAGGTACTTTTATTCTCCTTGACTGAGTCCAAAAATTACATCATAATTTGGCACAGTGGCTTAAATGCCACTTTTCTACTTTTCTTTAAAAAAACTTCAAAAAACAGACCATCTTTAAAATTGTAAACGAAATCGCGGGTACAACTAACAATAAATTAAAATCTGAGTAATTTTTTCATGAATGTCTCAATCAATGCGTTCATTAATTAATTAATTTGTTCATTATATCTTTTGTAAGTATAGTATTTTAAGTCTCTTGGTAAAATCTATATATAAAAAAATGTTGTATTAGTTACAATTTTATAACTTTAGAACGGCTAAACCGATTTGGCTAAAAATTGATGTGAAAGTAACTTAGAAACATGAAACGGAAATTGGGTACTTTTTGTGCATATCGGGTTGGTCTGAGAATCGATCAACATCAATTTTCATACTCCTAAGTACGGGCGGTACGAAGCTCACCGGAACAGCTAATCTTCACACTTATTATCCCCGAAGAGGTAGACTCGTATGTCAAGTAGACATACTAGAACACCTACGATTAGCCAAGGTACTAGGGCTCTGGTGTGATAGGTGGCAAGCCTATAGCCTTCGAGCACATTCCAATCCCGGGTAATGCTTATTTAGAATAATCTGAAAAACTTTTTAAGAAAAGTTTCTCGACCTGGGAATTGAAGCCGCAGCCCTACGTGGCTAACGGTCTTAACAGGCGTTGTAATAATAATTTTGCTATGACATATAATACTAGCTTTCCGCTCGTGGCGTGAATTATTTTAATAACTTTCAAAAGGAAGACATTTTTCCGACTTATTATAATTATTGCGTAAAAACATACCTTCTTTTTAATTTAATCGGTTAAAAAGTAGCTTATGTCCTTCTTCAATGTCATCTCTATCTCTGCACTAAGTTTCATCAAAATCGGTTCAGTGGTTTAGGCGTGAAAGCGTAACAGACAGAGTTACTTTCGCTTTTATAAAATTAGTACTTATACGGATATTTATAAAAAAATATTACACACATAAATAATTTTGGAACGAAGTTCCTTATTGCGCGTTGTGAAAGGGGGCTAGGCGGAAAATATTCTTACGAAAAGTTGTCACGACACTTTTTCCGGCAACGACATAAACACAGTGGTTTTTGCTATAGTAAGCACTGTGTTTATGTCGTCGCCGGATTCAGCCGTGCGGCCGTGCGCATGTTTCTCTGTCTGTCTCTCTCTTAAAGAAAGTAAGCCAGATATTTTCATTTCTATTTCGCATTGAACAGTGTGGTGTCGCGACGTTTATTTTTTTTTTAAATCGTAAACTTCGTTCCATTCTGGTGTCCTTTGACACCTCTCAAGTTTTTATACTTTTTTATGTTATAAGATAGCGAACACAGGCGGCTCTCTTGCTAAGAGACTGTAGTCTAAGGATTGCATTAACAGTAATGACGTATCGCTATTGTAAGACTGAGATCTTAGACCACAAGTTTTAGTGTAACTGCTACTGTAACCTCCTTAACAAGACAACGACGACACGACCTTTTTAGGGTTCCGTACTTAATGGGTAAAAGGGAACCATTTTACTAAGACTCCGCTGCCCGTCTATCTGCCTATCTGTCTATCTGTCTGTCACCAGACTGTATTTCATAAACCGCAATAGCTAGAAAGTTGAAATTTTTAGAGATAGCGTATTTCTATTGCAAGTATAACAAAAAATACTAAAAACAGAATAAAATAACTATATAAATTTTTGTCGTTTTCATAGATTGTATATAGAACCCTTGAAGAAAAATGTTTGTCTATCCTTTCGGAGATGTAGGCGTGACCATATTTACTTATTAACTTGCTCAAAAGACTCGTCATATCCCGACACCTACAAAAATAATAAAAGATTTTCGTAACTTTAGGCAATACGGATGTTGATCTATTGATAAATGGCTCGCTGCGATTTCGGCACATCGGAACGAGAGTTTAAGTCTCCCATACAACATATCCACCTCATAACAGTAATAAAACAGGGTAATAAAAATAATTGGCATTTACTATCTGTTTGTTGAGTTTAGGCCATCAAGCCGATATTGTGGGCCACCATCGCTATAAAAATAAATTATGTGTCGTGCGTCTCCGAGTCGGTCTATTGTGGCGCTAGATTTATCTCCTACATTAGCAAACTCGTAACTTCGGTCTGACCTTTGGTAAATTGTGTTGTGCCGTTGCAATAGACAAAACACTAGCTGTCCTCGCGACTTCGTCTACGTTTGATTTTAATAAAAAAAGTAGCCTAGCAGACTCCTTATTAAGTCCGCTATCTGTCAGTAAATATACCATCAAATATAATCAGACCAGCCATTTCAGGGATTAGCGGGAACAAACAGATAGACAGTCAGATAGAAAGATAGATAGACAGATAAACCGTATATACTATGGTGAATGCTCTGAAGAGTTCAATCGTGCGTTTCCTAAGGCTTTTAATGCCTCGTACAATACCAATGTGGGACGAATCTTCAAGAAAAGAGCATACTAATTCCTAAAAGGTCGCAATGCATCTGTGTTACTACTTTTGTTGGGGGTGATCGTAAGCGGTGGTGATCACTTACCATCAGTTGACCCACTTGCCTGTTTGCCTCCTCTTCTAAAAAAATACTGACAAAATTCTATATTATAATATTATTTTGGTACATGTACCTTGTAAATATACATATTATGCATTTAGTAAAAAGCAGTTATTTTAATGTTACACACAGACATTACAATTTTATTTATTTGTATGTATAGACGACGACTAGGGGAATGTACCAATTAGATTACATACTGCTGAATATAATTAGATAAAATTCTGCTGTCCTTCTATCTGTCTGTTTGTCACCAGTAATGAAAACCGTATATGATAGACCAGAAATCGCGATATCTAGAAAGTTGAAATTATCACAGGTGATGAAATTATGTTCCCACTATAACAAAAAATACTAAAAAACATAATAAAGTAATTAATTCAAGTGAATACTCGACCCGACAAATAGATGTCGCTATCCATATTTAGTTCGTGGTAACGACAGTGAGTAGTCGCGTAAAGTACGTAGGTGACGATCAGCTGATCCAATAAGTGCACTAGTATTCGAAAGTAACTTTAATTATTGACGGACTACGTGAACCATTATATTTACGTCTTTTGTAGATGTATCTAATGAAGTATTTTTTATTGTTAGTACAATTTTTGTATATTTCGAAGACTTTGTAGTAGGTTTACATACGTTAGCCTACGGGCAAGGGTAATTTACATTGTGTATTATAAGCTCATTGAAGCGTGATTTTATCGTAAAAAAACACAGTGTATTTTATTTTATTTTTTGATATAGATTTTTAACGATTTTAATTGCTTCAGACATTAATTGGTTAGACCTTCTGAACGTTTTGTGCACTAATTTTCGGACTTCCTGTATATAATTCACACGTCTAATCCCGATTTTAATGTAATTAGTAAATAATATTCTTAATCTTATCGCCGATGTTGTAAAATCACCGAAGATAGTTCTACTTTAGTGAATTACGACTGTTATACGCATAAAAGCTTAGACATTTTTTTGCAATTAAAGACCAGTTGCTGCTATGATACTTGCATAAAAGTTAAAGAACACTTTACAGTAATAGCAGTACTAATAGCAGGATTTAATTTCGTCCCTAGTGTCGTTTTTCCGAGAATTTTATATGCGCAGTTTCGGCCGCGCCACCGGTTCCATTTATTACATTTTGATTGGAATCGTTTTCCACTGTATCAATTATGCTTTTATTTCATCGTGGCTCGAATTCATTCATTAACTATCACCGAAGAGTGTACAGTTTCAGGTGATTCATGTAAAAGTCTTTTTAATGACGTTTAAGGCTTAAAAATTATTTTAAAGTCAATAAAATAAAAGAAAGAGTGGGATTGAAAGAAAGTGTCTATGTAAAAATGAGAAACAGGTTATATAGCAAGAATGAAAGATTGACAAAACAGATATACAATGAAAGTCTGGACGGCTGTAGTTGTGTATTCGGGGAGACCTAGGTAGACATTCCACAACCGACATGACCTATTGGTCATGTGAAAGTGGTGTCAAGAGTCTGAAGAGCGTGTATATGAAGAGAGTAATGAATGCGGAGGAAGACACAATCGTGATATATTTATCCCAGAAGAAATGGTACAGATTACTTGAATGTTATTTTACCTATTTTATTTATTTTTGTTGTTTGTTATCGCACCACGCAGATACGATCAAATCAATTTTGATCTAATTTTTAATTAAGGGTTAGCTCAGCTTAGACTTTCAAATTTAAATGAAATCGAATTGCAGAAGTTGATAAAATAAAGCCACACGTGGAGGTTAGTTATTAAATAATTGGTTTCGTAGAATAATAATATCCTCATTCTAGACTAGTACTGCTTAAAGCCCTACGCATTAATAATTTCCAAACATCTTCCTATTTGTAAAGGGAGTCTATTTTAATTCAGACAATGTTATCTCCCCGAAAATCCCAAAGTTCGCTGTGAAAGTTACCTCGCATAGTAAATGCGGGTAGATGTATTTAGATCATTAAGGCTTAGTTAGTGTTCGCCGGCAAATTTATCGACATCGAGGCATTGTTTACTCATACATTTTAATGTTCAATTCCCACTATTCACACAATGATATTTACATGAGCGTAATGTTCTAATTTCGATGCTAAAACTTTATTAGTAATAATATTGTATTCTGTAATTATTGAATGTAAGCGACGGCTAGATTAGAAAAAAATATTGTATCTACTACAGGATCGGACAGAGAAGATTTAACGAAAAAAACTAAGCTTGTTTCTTTCTATTTTTTGACTAAAGTAAAACTATACGTAGTCACACTATAAGTTTTGCGTAACTTAAAAAAAAAGCTCGAATGATATTTAGGATTTTTTTTGGGGTTTTGGGGGCGATAAATCGATTTAGCTAGATTATATTTTCAGAAAATGTCGTTTTATGGACGTTTTCTCTATCTTAGGCTTGCTAGAATTTTGTTGCTAAGATATTTTTATTAATAACAGTGGTCGTCTAGTTACGGTAGCCCTATCTTTTATCAAAATAAAAATCAAAGGATAGGTTATTGAAAACTGCAGCCATTAATCGTTATTTCATTTAATAAAAATCTCCTACAATATAATTCAAATACGAAGCAATATTTCGCCACCATTTACGAAGTTGAAATAGCTCGGTCGGGAAATCTGGCGCCTTAAAACGCCTTAAAACCCGGGTTCAAACCTCTCCCGGGTTTCTTTTATTTTTTTATTTCATCAGCAAGTAATTTGCATAGTTGTAAGTAAATAATATTATTCCAAAAATATGATGTACCTAAAAAACACCGCTCGGTCGGTAAAAAACAATGCTCGGTTGCCCAGCTACTATTACACTATAAGAGATATATTGAGTTGATCAATCATTTTAAATTTATCAGTGACAAAATCTAAAATATTATAAAAAAACTTTTTTATTAGATTGCCTTATTTATAATTAGCTGACCCGGTGAACTTCGTACCGCCTAATAGTCAATGAATAACGTGTTTCCTTTTAGCTGAACTAATTTAGGCTTTGATGAACATAATACAGTGATACGAAATAAATATTAATATGGATAGATTTATAGATTTATACATTTACTAGCTACCCGCCGCGGCTTCGCACGGGTGGACATTTAACGGCAACCTGCTTCATAAGTTTCGCCGTGCGAGTCGTGCGACACATATCGGCCATTAATTTTAACACCAATTACAATTTCAGATTCGTAATATCTTTTGATTGTCCGATGGGAATAAAATAAAAAGTAATTTATAACTACTGAAACAATTTTGCTCAATAAATAGTTAGTTGCTCAATAATTAATTGGATAAGAATTAGTATTTGACGATAACATAGGCTAATAATTTTAATTACTTTTATTCTATGGAAAAGTGGTTATAATGGCTAAAATATAAATGTTTGGTTTATACTATCACAGACTTTTTTGTAGGCATTATTGAGTTCTACAACTTTTCTATAGAAGTCAACCTTACATCTCTAATCATTTAGGCAGCGTTCGCGTGAATTGTTAAGGTACGGCAGTTTTTTCGTCGACTTACTCCACAATTTTCACTACCATGAAAAATCCTATCTATTTTCAGGGTTAAAATATAGCCTATATGGATTCGGAAAAATTCCTCTAAGTAATGGTAAAAGAAATTTTGAAATCGGTCCAGTAGTTTTTGAGCCTATTCAATACAAATATACAAAAACACAAAGGTTTCCTCTTTATAATATTAGTATAGATGAAAAAACCGACCAAGTGCGAGTCGGAGTCGCGCTCGAATTGTTATGTAAATTTTTATTTTTTTATTATCTGTAAAAACGGCAAAAAAGTTACTTATATGGGAGTCACCGTTTATATATTTATTTTATTCTGGTTTTAGTATTTGTTTCTTTAGCGGCAACAGAATTACGAGTACATAATCTGTGAAAATTTCAACTTTCTATCTATTACGGTTTATGAGATAGAGCCTCGTGACAGAAATATCTGGTTCCGTTTCGACTCTTTGGTTAAGGAACCCTAAATATGAGAGACGTTACACGACTCCGAAGTTAAAATATTTTTTCAAGTGTTATTTGTCCTCCTTATCTTCTTTCTATATCAGACAATGGTGGTAATTCCTCTGCACGCTAACTACACTTATTTTAGGTACATACTATATCTTCCAAATGAAATAAAAAACGAAAGAAATAGAACATTTCAGTCATGTCAAATTAGACCGCATACAATAAAATTAATTTTTTAATCGCATTTTTTCGAGGTCTGTAGAAATATCACTTACAAACTAGTCTACACAGGACTAAAAGTTCTTTGTCTCTTTCCTTTATTTACGTCGAATGAAGACAGCAATATTTTTAAACAAGTCTAATTGGCGGCAGTAGAATTACAAACCGCTGGATCGGCTACCTAATCTAGGGAATCTGACGAGTTCGCAGCTCTCACACAGCGTAACCCAAAAGGAAACTAAGCTCAATCCGAGTTTAGGTCGAATTTGAATGCACGAATTCGGGTTTTCTCACGATACTCTCTTCACGTAAAAGCACTCAAAAATGTACCTACTTAATTTAAAAAAATCGATTGGTTAAGTCCATTCGTTTAGATAACGTCAGTACACACAATATTGGCGGACGTATCGTTAGGGCCCCCCTTCGTCTCCATGGCGGCACCTTTCGACACTTGCTCAGGCGCGTATAAGGGCGACCGTATCTAAGCGAATGGACTTTACACGGCAGGATCGTACCTAAACTATCGGAATAGAAGTTCAAAACACTCACTAACCCACCGAGGCTCTTTTTTTCATATATTAGTATAGATTGAAATTCACTTCAGTAGGTAACCAATGAAGTAATTGAATTTCAATATCTCAACCACAATGAGCGAACGGGTGCAATCTTGAATCAGGTGCAGTGAGTCGGATCGATGTTAATGTCTATCGACTGTACATATTATTTCTTTCGTTTCAATCTGATGCAGACTATTAATTCAACCTAGATTTCTATGAATAATGTCTAGACAAATGGGAGCATAGATTTAGATACAGTAGCACACGACTACATTAGTTTTTAGGGTTCCGTACTCAAAGGGTCCCTATTTTAATTTTCACAGATAACATACTCGTACGTCGGTTGCCGCTACAATACACATAAAAATGCACAGCGCCATCTATTTTTAGATTTGCTACTACATTGCAAACTATAAAAATAATTAAAATTTGAGTGTCTGCGTGTAATATTTAATAAAAACGCTTTTTACGAAATGCATATGTATGTTTACATACCAGGTGTACAGGAGTATTTATTTAGTATTTTTTTGAATTTTTGTCTGTCTGTACCCGCTAATCTCTGAAACGGTTGGACCGATTTTAACGGGATTTTTACTGGCAGACAGCTTATTTAATAAGGAATGGCTTAGGCTACTATTATTTTAGAATTTTATTTTAGAAATGTATAAAAAATAGAAATAAAAACGCGGACATAGTCGCGGGCACAGCTAGTTTTAAATTCGATATTACTCGATTAATTGGAAAATTTGAAGGAGAGCACGAAAATCCAGTTCACTGAAGCATTTGATAAAAAGTTTCATAAACAAAAATATTGTTGGTCTCTCAGCTTCCTCTACTTACACCGTCATCCGGACTAGGATGACGGTGTAAGTAGAGGAACCGGTAGGCTGTTCAGATTATGATTTTTTTGTTATTTATTGTGATGGTAAAGTCTAGCAACGACTCGCCTGGATTGGTATCACCGCCTTACCTATTCCCGCCACAATAGCGTCAATGCTCGCCATTATCGTGTTCTGGTTTGGAGGGTAGGGTAGCCCGTAAACTTACTCACGCAAGAGGCTTACCATCCCAGCCTCAGTTTGGCAATGCACCAATTCCTCATTTGGCGTCTATAGGCGACGTGTATTTCTTACCCATACTACCCATAATAGTTGTAGACATTTTCATAGTTCTTGTCTATGTGTTACCGCGTAATGAAAAAATAGTGGCCCAATTTAAATCAGATTACCTACTGTAATTTGAAAAGTAAGGAACTTGAAATAGTAGTCATTCTTGTACAAAATCGATTATATCAATTATCGATAAATCGATTATATAATGATTTCGGTTATTTTAATCGATCAAACATAATTCAATCGATTATGTATACAAAATCGATTATGAGCTAAAATCGATTATTTCGATTGCAAAGAAATTGTAATGTTTAATGTCACACGGACGATGCCGCGCGTAGGCTACTTAGTTAATATTTTATGTGTAAATATGGTATTATATGAGCCTAAAAACTAAATTGATCTACTACTAGGCAGAATTTATACACAACTAACTTATTATTGATCGGTACGTAATAAAAGCTAGATATTATAGCAAGCGTACACAGGAATATTTTTCCCTTGCGGAACCTATGAAAAGAAAACTACTTCAATATTAAGTAAGCAAATAATTTAAACCCCGAATAAAAAGTCTGCAAAAAAACCTACTTAAATTTCATGTCATCAAGTGTAACGTGACTTTTTTGTTTTTTTTATATATTTGAAAAAGCACTAAACCAATTATCACCTCTAAAATATGACCTATTATGCAAAACCAGAACTAAGCAAATTCATTTCGTACAAACAATATAAACCCAAAAAATGAATACATTCAAATTTGCAACCTATCTTTGCAGGAGTTTAAAAATATATTTACGTTCATATCCTTGAAGGTATAGACAGATGTGCATTCTTATATAGGTTCCATGATATGACAGACGGTAAGTCCGTCGCCATATTGGATAGGAATTCAGGTTTATGACTGGTCATGTGGTTCATCCGCCCTTTTAGCACTCAACTGTCACAGATTTCATACATTTTTTCATGGAATAAGACAAGCATATGATTCTCCTGATTGTAAGAGACAAATTGGGCAGTAAACATCATATATAAACATCATAGGCCAAGTTTCTTATTATATCATGTGGTCAATCCTGTGGCAAGGCCGCTGCCATGTTGGGCACAAATCCAAGCTGGACCTCATGCGTCGGATACACCGAATACGCTCGACCACGGGGCAATTAAAAAGTTAGATATAATTTTTATTTATCTGTGTTATTGCAAAGCCGCCATGTTGTCATCTAATAAACGTCATTACCGTATAATAAGACATGTTAATGACACTAATAAAGATAACATTAACATATGTAACCGTGGAATAATTATGATCAATTAAACAAGAGTTTTGATTAAAGATTAGCTATAACCTGAAAATCTGCTTCATATGCGAGATAAATTATTTTAATTTATATGCGGTCAATTATTTGTATACGGTTAGCATGGTATTTGCATGAATGATAAAAAATGAAATCTATTAAATACCTTAAAATTATTATTTGGAACTTAAAGTCAGTGTAAGGATTTTTTCCCGTGTTGGTCCAGGCCCTCTGTATAGAATAGATCAACTACCTTTCTACTAGGCTAGGTAGTAGGCCATTTAGGCATGTAGAGTGCTTTGCAGCAACTCGCCCAGATAGGGATCCACCGCCCTAACAGCTCCAGAGGCGTGCACTCCATAGAGGCACATAAGCACTGTTTACGCTTTGAGACAGGATGTGCTCTTATATATCTCATTAAACTCCAAGATTTCACTATCATGGTCATTTTCTATTAGTGTATTAAAAAAAGCTAAAAAACTATAATATATGTATTTTTTTGTAACCGAGTCCTCCGCGGCATACAAGGTGTCATAATATTGTGCACGTTCGACCACAGGGCAGCGGCGCACCTGCAACATCTATGATATTTATAGGCCACGGTTATCTCTTACTAGGAGAACCGTATGCCTGTTCGCTGTTTTATACCATAAAAAAACGGGTAGAGCAACTTATTATGATTGTCTTCGGTTAATTTGTAAAACATAATGTTGCTTGGGGCGGGATTTGTGCTCTATATGGTGACGGACTTGCCACAGGATATTTTATTGTAGAATAGGCCAACTGCCTTCTACCCAGGCAGCTCGTAAGA
The DNA here is from genome assembly GCA_018236625.1 of Lasaia peninsularis. Classification (NCBI taxonomy): domain Eukaryota; kingdom Metazoa; phylum Arthropoda; class Insecta; order Lepidoptera; family Riodinidae; genus Lasaia; species Lasaia peninsularis. Next base: position 13,468 of record DVZL01003803.1, read on the forward strand.
GGCGAGCACAGGGTCTATAGTCACCAACACCGTGGCATTAACTAGGTGGTAGAGTGCTGTGCAGCAACTCGCCCGGGTAGGGATCCACCGCCTTACCTATTCCTG
>DVZL01003804.1:0-13572 GCA_018236625.1 Lasaia peninsularis
TAGACCCTGTACTCGCCTCTTAAGAGCTGCCTGGATGGAAGGCAATTGGCCTATTCTACAAGGAAACCCAAACCAACACGGGGGAGTAGGTTAGGTTATTTCGAATGAATAAGGTCATGTAGGTGTAATTTCTACTTTATCACTTCGTGTATCTTATAAATTGTTTATGTAATTTTTTTATTATTGTTGTAACTAAATGTCACAAAGATAGAGGCTATTTTATATTTTACTAGCTGTGTCCGCGACTTCGTTCGCGTTTTTATTTAATTGAATTATTTTACACATTTCTAAAACAAAATTCTAAAAGAAAATAGCCTAAGCTGTAGCTTATTAAATTAGCTGTCTACCAGTGCAAGTCCCGTCAAAATCGATCCAGCCGTTTCAGAGATTAGCAAGTACAAATAGACAGATAGAAAATATAGATGGCGCTGTGCATTTTACATCGCGTCTCTGAATTCACTCATCCTTAATTATAAATAAAAATTTCGTACTAAATCTGAAAGTAGATAGCGCTGTGCATTTTTACATCGGGTCTCTGCATTGTCTAGGCCTTAATATATATACGTCAGTGGCATTTTAATTTATTTATTTGGATGGTAAATAATATAAAATAATGCTTATTTTATATATAAATGTTTATGTATGCATAGTTAAATAGTTACATTATCTATATACTTTTTCTATTTATCTTATATCTACATTATCCACCAAGTAGTACTACTTTCTGTCCGTAACAAAGACGGCTTCCCTTTTTGATTTCATTTATTCCTTTGCTGCGTAGACAATAGTGTATTCCCGTAACAAAGACGAACTCCTTTACGTTTAAAACGTTATTAAGGAATTGCTTGTTTTCTAACTCCTTACAGTTAAGTGTGTTATTCTGCCATCCAAGTTTAATTTCCATGCTTAGTGAAAACTGTATTTCAGTTTTCGATTTTACATCGCGAGTGATTAATGCCCTAGCATGTCATCATCGTCATCATCAATATCGTCCGGCTGCAGAATTGTGTACTTATCGAGTACATTCTAAAAAACACATTTTTACTTATATGTATTTAAGATTGGGAAAATATATCTACCAGGTTACTAATGAAAATGTGGCCAGTATGATTGAAATTTGAATTTTTTTAACCTTAGTTAAAACGTTATTGATTTTAGCTTTCTTATTTATTGATTCTGAGATAGTACGAACTTTGACGGGTCAGATAGTACTACTACTACTACTGTAAAAATTACATTGTATGAAAATAAAAGAAATAGAAGTAATCATATTTTCGCAATATTGTAAACGGGAAAGTGTGTATGGATGGAACTATGTATGAATGTATGTATAGCTGTTTGTTACTCTTTCACGAGAAAACTGTAGAATGGATTTTGATGAAACTTTACAGTAAGATAGCTTATACATAAGAATAATACGTAGCCTTCTTTCAAACCGACTACATTCAAAAGAGGGTATATTTTTACGCAATACGTTTTATAAGTCGGAAAAAATTCGACCTTTGAAAGTTATCTGCGTTATTAAAATAATTCACGCGCGTAAAGTCGCTGGCGGAAAGCTAGCGTTGAAATCATTTTCAAATCTTGAAACTCATTTAAAATCACTTAAAAGATTCCTCGGCGAGGCCAAATCTAAGAATGGCAATTAGAGCTATTGTCCCTTGAGGTATTGCGAGTACCCACAGGATGCTTTAACGACCTTAAAATGGGATTTCCTGTTTGAGCAGCCCTTTTACATTCTTACTGCATCGTGATTTCGCTGGTCGAACGTTTTATAGATAAATGATCTTTTAATGCGATTTTGTACGAATATTATATTTTTATTGTATGAGACAGCGGACAGGCACACGGGTCAGCTGATGGTAAAAAACAACCGTGGTCTATAGACACCATAGATGTTGCAGGTGCACGACTACCCTCGTCACTCGTCGTGGGTACGCTACCCTCTGGACTGGAACACAGCAACGTCATTATGTCGGTAGGAATAGGTAAATAAAAATAGCCTAAGCTACTCTTTAATAAGGTGTAACTGTCTATCAGGGAAAGTACCGTCAAAATTAGCTTAGCCGTTTCAGAGATAAGTGGGAACAGACAGACAGATACACTGAACACACGGTACATACGACAAAACAACATTTTTTCATTTTAAGTTCAAGTTCAAAGATAATTTTCAATTATAAGTTATCTGTGTTTCTCATTTAAAATGTGATTATAATATATGTATAATAAGTGATGTGAATATAGAATATTTTTGGTATTTGTTGCTATAGCGGCCATAGAAATACATCTGCAAAATTTTCGACCAATTAGCTATCACGCTACATGACATACAGCATGGTGACAGACAGTTAGACAAATCCTTAGATAATTTACACAAATTGATCTAACCCCAAAGTATATGCTTGTTTTATGGTAGTCAAAATAAATTTGATAAACACCCAGAACCGGAAATATAAACATCATACAAACGTTAATATCAATCCCCATCGGGAATTGAACTTGAGGCTCACGGTTGGTTGGTGGCATTGGGCGAGTAGGCTATACGCTCGTTCAACGAAGAGGTCAAATAAAAATTAGTGTTCCTTTAGTTCAGGTAAAATCTCTTCGGGTACGCAACCCCAAAAAACTGCCAATTGGATTCTGTCTGTTATAGTTTAACAATCCCAATATACTTTGCAATTGGATACAATCCGAACCGCAAATTTGCGTTCTGGCATTGCGTGATACATACGTACATTTATGTATTAGCGCACTATTTAACAAGATAATTCAATTAATGACACTATTTTTAACTAGCCGTACCCGCGAACAATGTACAGCCCAATTATGTCATTTTTTAATTAATACTAGCTGTCTGCCCGCGGCTTCGCCCGCGTGAATTATTTTGATAATACAGACAACTTTCAAAGGGCAGACATTTTTCCGACTTATAATACTAATCGCGTAAAAACATACCCTCTTTTTAAAAAGGTCGGTTAAAAAGTACCCTATGTCCTTCCTCAACGTCTACTCTATATCTGTACAAAATGTTATCAAAATAGGTTCAGTGATTTAGGTGTGACAGACAGACAGGCAGACAGAGTTACTTTCGCATTTATAATATTAGTACGGATAAGTTTTATTCTATTATCAGTTCGGTGAAGGTCGGCTTAGGTTCGGATCTTCTACTAATAGTATACTCGTATACTACAACTGGCTCACAATTACAGATGTTTTATAGCCTGTGTCGCTTTTTCGGCTTCTTCAATATATTACATAAATAATTTACCAAACCCTAAGTGATCTAGTAATTGGCCCAAAGGAAGGTCCTATTTTCTATTAGTACATTTCTACATGCTCTTCCGATGAAGATAAACATCCTGAGAGAACCCTAATTTAGGATTGGCCCTAGTTTCCCTATTGGGTTGCAAAGGTCAGATGACAGCTGCTCTAAGCGGTATTAAGTAGCTCATCCAGACACCATCAGACATACAAACGATAAGACTAGAACGAAGAATAAATCGTACATAATAACTAAGTTAATACGAGACAATGTTTAATTATACTTAATTTAAACCATTTAGTTAACATGTCCATTCCTAAATTTAGTATATATCAACTACAAAAACCACTTAGCAGAGTTTCCGTGGCGACAATCGGTCGATGACTATACTTCTCTAAGCCTTTATTAGCTTGATAACATACAAATTTGTTCTAATGACTTTCCTTTAATGATACTTCGATAACTAATTACCGCTGATAACAACTAGTTTACTAACAATTGCTGTTATCATTATTATTCTGGATATTTTATTGTAACGTGAAATCATGTCTTTCGATAGAAGTGTGTAAATATTTTGATGTAGATAAAATAATGAATGAAAAAAATAAGGATATTACTTACTGAAAATAAAGAAATAATACAATTCATTCAGTTGTTGCTCTACATTATATAAAACTGTAGAGTTTTTATTAAAAAAATAAACCTAGGTGATTAGAAACGACTAGCAGAATTCATTTTTTTTATAATTTCAGTCTGTCTATCTGTACGTACCACGGCCGCGTTGCACGCCGAAAGTACAACATCGATTATAACAAAATTTGAGTGTAAATAATTCTAAGCACCGAGAAAGGTTATTTTTTACCTCCCTTACTTAGAGGTTAAAAAATCATAACATATGATGAAGTAAATAACAAAATAATCGTTTTCACAGTTTCGTTTCGTGCAGTAAAATTAATGAAAAAATGTGTATATTTATATGCATATTCCGTATATACATCAAAATGGCTTAACCAATGTTGACTAATTTTAGTATAATATAAGTAAATTAGGTATTGAAAAAGAACGTAAGCTACTTTTCTGCGACAGAGCCAATAACTTAAAATCACCAAGTTGCAGGCAGCAGTTATTTTTATAAATGGTAAAACAGCATATCGATGGTATAGAACACAGATGTGGTATGTACAAAATAACTTTTACAGAACAGTGATGTAAAGTTTGGATATCTATCTCAGTAATTTCTTTCTCAGTAAACTTACCACACCTTGGTACATCTTTAACATGACAACATACGCTTACCACATTTGTACACAATAAAACAATACAATAGCAAACTCTGTGTACTTATCGCAGTTTCAAAAAAAATTTACTTACCACATTTGTGTTCTATACCATCGATATACTTTTATTTACTTCATGATAAGCATTAAATGTAAGTAAAATCTAAAATTTGTTGCAGCGGTCCTGAAACATAAAATATCGTTAGTAAAGCCGAAATATTTTATTTTATCGGAATCATTTTGGAAGTTGTATGGCGACGTGCTGCAATCAATTGATTGCATTGAAACATTCATTGCTGTGGATGACGCATGGGATTGCAAAAAACTACCGAAATTTGTAGCGATCGGACGTTTGATGGAACCTATTGATATAAATCTGTTCGAACCGATAAATGTGACTGGACAGACGGATACAGCTCTTATTTTATATTCATCTGGCACCACCGGGATGCCGAAGGGGGTGCGACTGAGTCATTTGAATTGTATTATACATAGTTTACCCGACGAGTAAGTTATGTTAGGTTTATTTATTACAATTGGTAAAAATTTATTTAATTAATTTGTAAAATTAGTATATTCTGGATATGGACTCTGGCAACACAGAAAAAAAGTGCGGACATTCGGACAGTCGTGTGAGCGGCGGCATATATCATTGGAGAGTAATGAAGGAAGGTTGATCTGTAAAAATAGAATTAAGTGCTTGAATATGTCGTTAAGTTAGCATAAGAACACGAATGTACAAGCAAAGGAGAATTGCCAATGTGGGCGTTTTACTACAGTTGTAATACCTTTTAGTAAACGGTTTTTATTATTAATATTCTTTTAAGGAAAACTAGCTTACGGAGTTCCTCTTGATGAGAAATACATACCATGGGTATTAATGGTCCAACCTTGAGACTGATAAAACCCCTAGCGTTTGGTAAACCAAATCATATTAGTGGCAAACACTCATGTTATAGCAAATAAAATAGGTAAGTTGGTGGTGATGTTAATCCGGTCGTTTCATATAAATCTTCAATACCTAGTTTTAGTCTGTGTGTCAGTGACGAATGACAATGGCTCTTACTTTACGTACCTTAGCCTTTTAAAAGTGTTTCCAAATAAGCAGTAAAATCTAAGGAAATGATTGCTTTTCGACAATTTTGTATAACATTAAATCTGGCTTGTACGTCTTAGTTTTGTGTAATTTATTAATGATCGTTATGTTAAAGTAACAAATTTTACATTTGCGCCGTACGAGTATATTTTGAATGTACATATTTTATCTTTCAAATACGTTGGGTGTGTAATAATAAACAATTTTATGAGCTACTCGTAGATTAAAAAGTACTTGTTGTAACAGGTGTTTTTGTGTTATGTGTTTTTCATTCCTCATTGAAACTATATAATAAAGAAATAATGTGCTATCTTTAATAAAAGATCGTATATCCTAGAACTGGCGTACAATCATTATTATAGTTATGGCTACAATAATTGGGAGAGTTGCCGCCATAATGACAATGTCGTATTCCGGTCTGGAGGGTAGGGTAGCCTGTAGACTTGAATATTAGGCTTTACATCCCGGCCTTAGAACAGCGATGCACCCATAATTTACAGCATTTGCATACATGCACACATAATTATCTTCACGCCCAGTCCCTTGTGCCGTAGGCAGAGAACAGTCAAGTGTCAAGATTTCTATATATTTGCCTAGCTTCCTTAAGCTACCTCTTCATATAGATACGCCGGTTTCAAAAATTCTTGACACCAACCACAAGCAATATGGTCGTGGAATATCAATCTAGTTCTCCCCGGGTAACTACAGTCACCCAGTAAGTCTTTGATCGTTCATTTTTTCCACATGACTCAACGATAGGAACATGTTTTTTTCTCATTTTTACAACATCTGAGGTGTCTGCAGACCACAGTCATCTAACGGTAGGGTTGCGATCACGATAGGATCCTGTGCGTATTTGCTGTCCCATAGAAAAAATTTAGCCCCTTTATATGACAATCATTATTAGGATCTTAATTATATTGTTCTGTTCTCAGTTTTCAGGATAAATCATTACAGACAGTATACATTATAGGACTTTGGTATTACAATTATGATTTTTTTAACACTTTTAAATTTTTATCTTCTGGAAGGAAGATAGTATATACGAATGAATACACAACTCACAACGTATTGAAATGCATCGAACATCATAAGGTAAGGTGGAGGAATTATATTCACTAATGTAAGATTTTTATGTCAAAGCACTCTAAAGATAAAGTTAATTAATTTTATAAATATCATATTTATATTAATTATGAAGATAATCGTGTGTTGACAACTGAGATAGAGACGTTAATTTCTTGCGAAAGTAAAATTTTCTCGTTTGGCGTCTCTCCATACCGGACATGGTAAAGGCGAGTACAGACGTTAAAAACACACATATTTATATGTACATAAAGTAGAGCAAACTTTGTTTCTGTTTTAAAGTGATCGCTGTGGGATTAGCTTTTTCATTCTTCACTCGCTACTGTCAGTAATGGTGGTACTAAATAGATTTAAAAGAACTATATTTTGATTATAGTTTCAAAATACTTTATCCACATGGACCATACAAGCGGTGCTTGTTCAAGGGCCCATAGGACCTTTGTAAAATCGCAACTCTTGCTGATTATTATAACTACCGCCGGATCGCAAACACGCACTAAGCAAGCTTGTCTCTTAATAATAGAATCAAAAACTTTAGGGTGTATGAACAATGGAAATTGAGCAGGTTTTAGTCCAGAAATGAAAATCTTTAAGATAAAATAATAATGCCATTAAAAGGATTTGAACGTAATTCGAATTATTGATTATTTAATTAAAAAATGTTTACAATTCGTAGGTCAATATTATGATGCTGGTACCTGTGTGCGTGGTAGATCTTACTAATGGAGATCTAGAAAACTATAATTTAGATTCGCTGAAACTTATATATTCTCGCTCTAGTCCATTGCACCTTAAATCGATAGAAAATTTAAAACAAAGGTAAGATTAGACAAATTTATTATTCACCAGAGATAAGTGTACAGTGTTTTGGTATTTTTATATGATAATAAATAACTATTTTTTTAAATTTCTGCCGTTTATTTACGCAAGATTGTTAGTCCATGGATTTGCAAATATGCGGAGAAAGAATTAACCTACATGATTTCGGTCCCATTTAATTTAGATCTAATAGATTATCGTTATACTTTTAGACTCCCAAAGTTAAAGAATATTTTGCAAGGCTACGGTATGACCGAATGTGGTGAGATCTCGTCGGAAAATTGGGCTCGTAGAGGATCTAAACCAGGAAGTGTTGGGATGGTATCGCCTGGACTCACATTAAAGGTAATATTAGGTACTAAATGTTGTCCGCGGCTTTGTTTATGTATTAAAGTTAAAATAAATAAAAATCTCTGGATAAATTACCCAAATGATCTAACCTCAAATTATATTATGCTTGTGTTGTGGGTATCAGTCAATGATACCAATACATAGGAAATACCAGAATAAATTTAATAAACAACCAGACCCGGAAATACAAATATCTATGGTCATCACACAAATGCCAGCCCCCGTCGGGAATTCCACCCGAGCCTCGAGGTTGGTCGGTGGCGTTAGGCTTGTACGCTAAACCCTTGACTAACAAGTTATATAGCTCTTCGGCTCTTCTATAAGTAATTTCATCTCCGTTGGCCACAAACATCGGCAACGCAATACTTGAAAACATTACTACTCGAATAACTATTTATGTAAATTTAAAACATTGATATTATTAGAAGAGATTACTTAATTTTTAATTATTTTATTTTCATTTCATAGTTCTTTAAGATCTGTGAGAATATTGAGTTAATAAATAATAATATTTAACAAAAGTCTTAATGTAATTACTTCCAATAACACAAAGCGTTTATTGTAGAACCAGCGTTTGCTTTAGTCTACATATTAATTGATGGAATCCATCCAAACTGAATCAAAGAAATACAAACTTGGAGTCGTTAAAACAAAATATGTGCATAGATAAAAATTTAAAAAAGCAACTGGAATGATGCCAAGACGCTTATGCATGTTTCCCGAAAACTTACGCTGCATCATGAGAATAAATTAAGAAAGTTTCATGTTATTTAAAAGGTTGGATGGCTGAAGCCGAAACAAGCAACGGCGTTTATAATATACTTGCACGCTGCTTCACTACTGGCGTGCATGAGGTGTTGTGAAATAAAGTTTTCTAGAGGATCTAGTTAATAAATATATATTAATATAACAATTTATGCAAAAACGATTCAAATCGAAAAATTGTTTTGGCTCGGAAATTGGGGAAAAACACCCAAATCGATCGTAATTAAATGTGACACAAAGATGAAGAGTACCTACTTTATGACCTATTATAGATAAACTAAAATGATATATTATTTGTTTCATTATACTTATTTCAATGATGGGTCTTTTCTTCGTGAATAGTTTTGAGATGACTTAGTACTAACTTTGTATCTTCTATCATAATTCATAACATAAATGCACGCTTCAATCGTATTACAGTTTGGAAATTCGGATAGTCGTTATATTTATTCAAACAAGGGACTTAACATTGCAAGTTAGATTATATTTTTAGTGTTTTCAGAAATACAAATTATTTCTTGTCATTAAGAAATCTATCAGATTGTTTATTTTCCAATCAAAAAACAACAACATAACTATAGAAAGTACTCAGTACTACTTTATTGGCCGTGTTTTATATACTTCGACGACAGTATGAATTTTATAAAAGAAGATTACGCTTTCAAATAACATTTTCCCTTCCAGATTGTTTGTACAAAAACGAATAAATTGCAAGGTCCTAACCAATATGGCGAAATTCGTGTGAGGGGACCAAATTTTATGCAAGGGTATATGGGAGCCAACCCTGAAAGCTATTTAGATGAGGAAGGATTCTTCAAAACTGGCGACATGGGTTATTATGATAAAGACAAATACGTTTTCATTGTAGACAGAATAAAAGAAGTTATTGTCTACCAAGGGCATAAGGTTTCTCTCTTTTATTTCTTACTAAAAATTATAATTGTAATCTAAAAATATAATATAGAACGCTTTCAATGTATCAATTGGTGCATAGTTTCAATTATAACTTAAGAAATGTAGACATATTAAATACTACTCCTGGAATATTAAAAAAAACAAGTATTGCATACATTTTTTTCTGTTTTAGATTGAACATTGTAGTGTTTAATAAATGTAAGCAGCTTAGATACTATTTTTCAGACTTTCTAGATATATTATATACAATTCACTAATTTAGTTTTGTTGGAATAACGGATTTCACTTTTCAATTTTTATTACTTTTTAGTAAGCTGTGGTTAACGGTATGGGTTTGTTAGAAATCTAAGATAATGTATACTAATTATTATGTAAACCCTTGTAATCAGCTGTTGATTGACCTAAAAAATAGAAAAAAAAACTTGCATAAAAAATAAATAGAAAAAAATCTTATTGAACATTTATAACTTAAAATCTAATGCAAGTTTTAATCTTACCAAAATTTAAAAAAACTGCTATTTTGTAGAAATCCATATTTAAACAAAAATAAAATTATTATTTTACAAACTCCCACCAAAATAATTTATGGTAGTTGGGAAAATAATAATTTTGGATACACTTGCAAATTGGTTACGTACGTTTTTATACGATTTTATAATAATAATATATAAAAGAACAAGACTAATGTTTACTTAATCCTTAATTTGTTCTAAACTATTCTCAAAACCAATAGATAACAAAAATTTCCAACCCTATGAATGCTTATTCACGAAGACCCTGGATTTTGTTGACAACAATAGTTATTGACAAACTTTCACAAAAATCAACTGAGATTTTCACTCATGTATCCAAATTTATAGATAGCCCCATTGGAACTGGAAGCGATTATTCAAATGCACCCAAGCGTACTGGAAGTGGCTGTTGTTGGGGCGCCACACCCGGTAGATGGGGACCGTCCCGCTGCTTTTATTGTTAAACAACCCAACTGTGAAGTTACAACACAAGAAATAATGGACATTTTAGAAAAAGAAGTAAGTGTTGTCAGTAGCGATATAAGAAATGCCAGTGTTTGTCATCTATATGATTCAACACCTTATTAAATAACATATCTGGTCACCTACCACAGTGAAAGATTTTTGAACGCATTCGGGTTAAAAAACCTTGCACTCTGGTAGGTTTATAAAAATTCAGCTCGAACTATGGTTTAAAAATATTTTTTTTATATAAATCATACTGTTATTGATTTGTAATCATTTGCACAACTTCTTTTCCACTACATTAAAACCTCTAAATATTAACACATTCGTAAAAAAATCCTTGTGATAATATGCGCTTGCATAAATTAAGTGTTATTGGCCCATTTATTTGCATTTATTATTAATTTTATTCAAAAATAAGTAAGACAAGAGAATTCTGCTTAAGCTGCCATTCTCAAATGTCTTTATTTCCACAAACATTTGTGTAGACATGTTCATTCAGATTACTAGAACTCATTTCTGCAAAAGGCTTTGCTCAAAACCATTTTACTCGTAGATCTACGAGCTTTTGATAATAGGTATTGTTAAAGCGTCAAGAAAAAAACTCTGGATTTTATAGGACAATGTGCAAGGAGTGTGCTTCTATTAAACGAATAATGACAAACAAAAAAATCAAAATATTATTAAATTTAGAAATAGAAATATTTATTGCAACTAACCAAAACACCGAAATTTAACAACATTTGAATTATAAAAAAAAGAATATAAAAAATACTTAAAAAAATAATAACAATAAGTAGATATTATTTAAAAAAAGTCAATTCTCTCCGTGTGTTTTGGTGTAGATATTACAACGGGACCCTCTCAGCTTGTATCGAGACCGAAATCTCGACGCTGGTTTGGTCCTAAAAAATCTCTACGTCCTGAGTTGCAATTCTAGTAGATAATGTTTGTATTTTTTTTTTGAAATTTCAATTTCAATGCTTACTACATTCACATGGCTTATGACGCCGACTTTCCTTATGTTTATACCTCAATTATGATAATAATAATATGAGGTACAAGGATAAGAAAAATACATTACGATTCCAATAAAATATAAAATGCTGCTTCGTTTGTTTGAAGGTCTTAAATCGATTTACACCGATTCGTTTGGATTTGTTCCACAGACGGTCCAGTATTTGTGTGATAAATATAGATTTCGGTTTTCTATGTAACAATATGATTGAGGTATCTAATATTGGTTATATCTCTAATTTAAACTATTAGCATAATCGACTGATACCAATAAATGGAGCATATTATAATTAGTTTAAATAATTTATCTACTCTTTATATGCCCGAAGTTGCGATAGCCTTGTCATCTCTCAAATCAGGGCCCTAGTACCTAGTCTAATCGTGGGTGTTCTAGTATATCTACTGGACTCACGAGTCGTTTATATAGGTACTAGCACACTTCTGCCAACCCCGCCAGGGAGATAATAGGCGTGAAGGTGTTTTTTAATTAAAAAAATTGTAAGACTATTTACGTGAAAATCTTTCCTAAAAGTTTTAATAAGTTTTCGTTTCAGGCTGCACCTTATATGCAATTGAGCGGTGGCATAAGATTTATTACAAAAATCCCAAGGAATCCTAGAGGAAAAACATTGCGTCAAGAATTAAGGGATATGTTGAAATAAATTTATTTTATACTATGTTTCATAAATACTAATGTATGTAATAAAAACTCCATTCTTTATCTTTTTGTATTTCACACTTCACTCTCGTATAAAAGTTTATTAACCTCCAATCTTCTAACAAATATTTACCATGTAGATGTTGAACAAGTGACACAATACTAACAAAACAAAGTGCAGTTCAGTTTAATCAAGTACCAAACCTTTTTTCATGAGATAAGACGGTAAACAAGCACACTATTTTTCTGATGGTAAGAGACAACCGTGGCCTTTAGACACTTTTCTATGCTAGTGTAATTTAAAAGAAACACAATTAAATGTTTAGTATTTTGCTGAATTGAATTTTACACTTTAAAGAAAAACAGCAAATGACCGACATAAGACAATACAAATCTAATAACGTTACTATAGAGCGTGCGTGCTGTCGCTGTAGACATTAAATCTCTTGAGGTTGCTAATATTTTGTTTGGCATTTCATAACTTTGATCGTATTGAGATTATTAAGTTTGTAGTTTTTGGCACAGAGTAATATAATAACACAATTGAAGTATTTTTATAAAGTTTTATAACATACGAAATGTTAAGTAGATCTATAAATTCTTGTTTCAAGTTTATAAAGTACTACATTAACAACATGAATTAACGCAAAAAATATAACGCATGTTTTTTTTATCAAAATCGATTTTGATATTAGTTTTCAAACTTAACAAGTTAGCAAGTATATCCAATGACGATAAGAATGCATGCTGCTTATATACCTACACTGAGTATGATAATTTTGCATTCCAACGACGCACGAATACGAGAATCGAGTAAACACCTAAACGTATCCTCTAACCCACCCTCAGAATCATGACCATAATACAATTTACTACCACCACACCACAGCACAGAAGGCCTCGCGATCCCTACTAGAGACGTTGTTGATGTCATTTTCTAAACAATTCAAGGGTGTCAGTGGGTGTCACCGTTTCGTATGCGTAGTCTTCTGTTTTATTACATGTATTGCAGGTACAGAGTCGATATCTTTTGTCGATACTTTTTATATATTATAATAAATTATGCTATCATAATAATACATATTAAGCTAGGTGTCAAAATATAAGGGATAAATATTGTGGTCAAACAATTTTATTTTACCTATTTAAAAATATGAATGAATGAAAACTTTTTTGCACACCAATACATTTACATTTAGGACAACAAATAATTAGTCTTATAATAGTTAAGCTTATATTAATTGGTATGCAAAGGCGGTGTTATCGCTAAGCAGCGATCTCTGCGAGACAACCCTTGCAAAACAAGGACACGGAAATAAAATGTACCTATAAACTAGGGCATTGGTGCT
>DVZL01003805.1:0-13571 GCA_018236625.1 Lasaia peninsularis
AACACGACAATGGCGAGCACTGACGCTATTGTGGCAGGAATAGGTAAGGCAGTGGTACCAATCCGGGCGAGTCGTTGCGAGACTCTAACACCTAATCAATGTCACGGTGTTGGTGACAATAGACCCTGTACTCACCTCTTACGAGCTGCCTGGGTGGAAGGCAGTTGCCCTATTTTACAACAAAACCCGGACCAACACGGGGAATATCAATATAACTCGTACCTACAAATGTCTGCCTCTTAATAGAATCGAACTTGAACCTCGTTAATAGATAATTTTAATTAATATGTCCTGGTACAAAAGTCCTTGACAAACAATATAGTTACAAGACAAACAATATAGTTACAAGTGTTTGAACTGAAATGAATACTAGTTCAACCCGGTGGGTTCCGCTTTGTTGGTTTTCTCCCCATGTAACATGAACTCTTCATAACTTAGAATTATTTTTTAGTTTTTAGTTGTACAAGAAATAAAAGCGTGTTTATTAGTTTTTTTTTAAACTATTATTTATTTCAATACTAGCTACGCCCGCGTCTTAATCCACGTTTTTATTTAATTATTTTATTTTGTAAATTTCTACAATGAAATTTTAAAATAAAAGTAGCCTAAACTGTTCCTTATTATATCTGCTATCTACCAGTGAAAATCGCGTCAAAATCAATCCAGCCATTCCAGAGATTGGAGGGTACAAACATACAGACATACATAGAGACAAACGGTCAGACAGACAAACAAAAATTCTAAAAATTGTTGTTTTGGTATATGTATCTCCTAAACATACATATACATTTAGTAAAAAGCGGTTATTTTTAGATTACATACAGATACTCCAATTTATTTGTTTGTATAGATTATAGGCTGTTTACCGAGGAGGGTTTTTGCGTAGGCAACGGTTAAGAAGATAATATTTATGGATCCACGGCTCCTCTCATGGGAAATCTTAGGAAGTAAACACCTTTCTACCTTCCGATGACCCGCCATTTGTAATCTGGATCGTAAATTACTATTTTTTTATGGAATTAGAACGTAAGAATACTTTACTAATGATATTACGTTAATTTTCCATATACAAGAAATGAACGCGTTGCCAACTTTGGCCTACAATGATAAGCTTATCGTAAACGTTTTATATATCATAACTAGCAAACTCCGCGAACTCCGTTTCGCCACCAGATGGCTTAGTTTTTTGTAGCTCGAGACCAACGAATACAAAACCATGGAAATCGATTCGTTCGGACAGCTGGACTATTGTGTATCTTTTTGACAGTTAAAAGCTACGAACTCCGAGCCCGAGTTTTCATATATTCACTGTCAAATGGCATGTTTCGTATTGTCTAACTCCAGTCAACAACTACTATGACGTCACGAGAATAATAAGCACCGGAAACCTCAAATTGCCACTTTCAAGACATTTTGACAGATAAAATTTTATGAAATAAAGTCAATAACGTTTATATGTTTACAATTTCGACAAAATTTAATTACTAAAAAAACTAAATGATAATAGGTAAATAATCTTTTGGAATTGGTTTATCTAAAGGCACCGGAAATAGATGTCTACTACTAATAACTAATTGAGATACGCTATAGCGATGTTGTGACAATTTGGTTCGTCATCCAACTGCAGTTCATAGTTATTTTCAGTTCGTCACAGAGTTACGCAATAGCCCCGCTGCACGAAAATTGTACTGTACACAAAACTTCAAAAAGACTAAAATAGTGATAATAGAAAATTTACAAAATGAGCTTATCCCTATATACCGATTTGTAATTATTCAATTACCCACATAATAAAGCTAAATTTAGAACGGATAAATTAAATTTAACCATCAGAAAAATATTCAGAGACAGTCGACCTCCTCGACATCGTTAAAATATTTTTTTACTGGCAAATAAAACTCCTTGGTATTTGCTCTAATGAAGGAACACCTCAACTTCGCCCTTTTTAAGCGGAATAATATTTCAGGCGTCACTTCAGCGCTTCGGTTTCGCCTTATCACGTGCAGACGATTTATCTAACACTGAAAAGAGAGAAAAATTAAAGCGGGGATTAAAAAATATTTCAAAGTCAAATGTAAAGTTTATTAACCGTTTCTTACTTTTGTATTTTGAAAATAACAACTCGGAATTAGAAGTTGGAGGATGATATTATTGGAAGGCAAACAAGCAGATGGATTTTCTGATGGTGGAAAATACACGTCGACACCAAAGGTGGAAATGGTGCGTTGCCAACCTGAGGCTGGGACGGTAAGCCTCCTACGTACAGCCTACCCTCCAAACCAGAACACAACAATGGCGAACACTGACGCTATTGTGGCAAGAAAAGGTATTGCGGTGGTACCAATCCAGGCGAATTGCAAGACTCTACCACTTAGTAACGTGACGAAGTGTACAGACATCTAGTGACGAAGGGTAGGTTCCGTACGCAATGCGTAACAATGAAACTCTATTACTAAGACTCCGCTGTCGGTCTGTCTGTTTGAATGTGTACCTGTCATCAGGCTGTGTCTTGTGAACCGTGATAGCAAAACAGGTGAAATTTTCACAGATGATGTATTTCTTTTGCAGATATAATAGCAAATATTAAAAAAAATATTAGAATCAATATTCGAAGGAGGCTTCCACACATTAAATGTGATTTTTAGGTGTTTATTCGGATATGTATTTAAGTATTTATGCAACCTCGAAAGTCTAGTACTTAAGTTTGGGAGAAATAGGCGTAATAGGTAGTGAAGGTTCGAACTACGTACTAAACTAAACTTATGTACTTAGAAATGTATAAAAGAAAAGAATTAAATAAAAACGCGGATGAAGTCACGGGCACAGCTAATTAATAAAAAGGGAAAAAAATACGTTTATGGGTGCATCCTTTATGTACTAACCTTTTTTTATTTTTAGTATTCGTTGTTATAACTGCAACATAAATACATCATCTGTGAAAATTTCAACTGTCTAGCTATCGCGGTTTATGATCGCAGTGCATCAGTTTTTACTCTCTGGGTACTGGGTTGTCTAGGACAAAGAAAATGTCTTAGAGCATTTGTTGATAAACATTTGTAACACAAAAATAAATTGCTTACTTTAAGTTAAGATCAATTGGTATCTTTATACCTTTGTTGTAAATATAAATCTTGATAAGTTAAAAGGCAAAAAAAGCTTTTTAGAAAAAGCTTTTACCATTCTTCGTGTTGCCCTCAACAAGCCCTTTTCTTTGATACCCATATATAATTGCTTTAAAAACAACTTATCCGCCATCTTGGTAGGTCCGCCATATTGGATTTAGAATGATTTCATATATCTTATCATGCATTGTCATCCAAACTAAACATATATACAAAACAGCTTAATCGGGTGAAGATATCTACTTCAAAATTGAATTCTAAGATTCCACCCAACATGCATACTTACATACATACAATGCAAGTGAATTAAAAGCTTTTAAAAATAAGAGGATGTGTTAAGAAAACACTATAGCGTGATTTTATTTTGGTAAATACAAACAAGTTACGATCTAACCTGGAGTTTATCTAATAGGGGTTTTACGTGACTGGTTCACATAAACGATACCGATTGCGCGAAGTTGTACTAAACTATACGAGAATGGATCGAAAGGCTGATTCAAGATCACAAAATTATCAGATCGTTGACTCAAGGTGTGCTAGATATATTGTGATTGAGTGTATTACGTCTGTCTATTGTACATTTGATGTACTATACTAGAGCGCTGCACAATACTAGAGCAGTCTTTCACAAAATGGGGTATAACCCCCCCCCCCCCTTGTGAGAGCTTGAGACTTAGTAGGTTGCGGTGAGGAGTCTAGAAAAACTCCGGGTGAAACGAAAGTTATTGAGTTTTTCAAGGTGGAGAATAAAAGGCGCTACATAATAACTAATTTTCAAAGTGGGCGTTAAACAAAATAAGTTTGGGAACCACTGTACTAGAGGTTAATATCCTATCACTATTTATTGTTGCTAATGTACTAGTAGACTTTAAATACCGACAGCTGCCGGTATTTGGGAGGAACTTATTTACATGCACACTGGTGAGCATTTTACAATAATTATGTAAGCTTCAGGATCCTCTGTGTAGAATAGACCAACTGCCTTCCTACCAGGCAGCTCATAAGAGGCGAACGTAGGTTAACTAGGTCTCTACCAACATGACCAATAATGGTAGAGTGCTATGCAGCAACTCGTCCGGGTAGAGAACCACCGCCTTGCTTATTCCTAGCGCTGTAATGACAGGAAGTAATGTTAATGAGATTAATCTTATATTAGAACAAGTTTCACTATCCAGGAATCGAACCCGAACCTCTTGTGTCAAAGCTGGACATCGACTACGCCCGAAATCAGAGGTGTAAGGTGAGATATAATTAACTAGGTGTTTTCTTTTGTATTTTTTAACCTCAGCACCACCATAGAAATACATGGTTTGATTTAAGACTAACCCCATCTCCTCCACTTAAAATCATGTATATTTTTGAGTAACTACAAAGGAATTTTATTTTAAATTTAAATTTATAGAATATCAACTTTCAATTGTATATAATTAAGGACCATGATTAAAATGTCTAGATACGGAGATTTTAGGTCGTTATTGACGATCTTTCTCTCTCAATACACCGATCTATTATCGCGTGAGTATCCGTGAAGGACGAACATTGTGCATCTTTAGACTATTGCTCAGATTAGATTGCTTGTGACATAAATTTACGTGTTCCTTATTCTTTTTTTCAAAATAATTAGATACATTTCTTTAAATATGTACTAGCTGCCAGGTACGTGCTACGGTACGTATTTAGTGAAATATTAAAAAAACACAATTGTAATATCAAATTCATATATTCAAAAAAAAAAAAGTTTCAATTTGACAGCACAATCCTTATTAAAAAAAAAGATTTAATTTGACAGCAAAATTCCCATTCATAAAATGATCAGCCATTTATTGAATAAATTTGTTACAATAACCGCTTTACCGATTTTGTGCAAACTTTGCATAAGTCATCTACTAAATAGTCCAAAAAAATCGTAAACATTTGGTTTAGATAGGTGAGCCCGTTCTTGAGTAATAAAATTACAATGACAAACGGCATTGATATGATATTACAACCCATGAGAAAAAAAACATAAAAGTCTAACAACTAAATATAGGTATAGAGAATATCCTTTCTACACTTCCCTCCGACCTTGTGATATTTGGAGATTTTGTTGAACCCTCTCTCCATTTCGAGCCTCAGAGAATAAAGTACCCCTAACTATTTACGTACTTTTGCTTTAGTATCTACTTAAATAACTCCTATGAAATGTTCATAGATAAACGATTAAATACATTTTGTTTGTTTATAGTCTTTTATTAATCTGTTTTTTTAAAACTATTGTATAGTTTTGCACGTTCTTCATCATGATTAGGGTCAAAAATTTGAAAAGTTGTATCAGTGCAGTCTTTCTCCGACTTATCAAACCATAACAATTTTCCTTTGACTGATTGATCACAATCCAAGGCAAGATACACTGGAGCTTCACTTGCTTCTTCTATGGTTAAGACTCCATATTGTTTAACCAAATCGGTTTTTACAAAACCAGGATGTAATGAATTAATAGATATTCCCCTGTCTATAATTTTTTGCATGACCCTTCACACACAAACCTTGACCCTTGTCCACGCACAAACAGCAACTTTGGAAATATTATATGCAAGTAACATTGTGGTTAGAAAATCTTCTTCCTTAAAAGTATTGTTCTTAACGGATTCTAGAAACCAATCAACAAAGCATTCAATATCTTTAACTTCAAGATTTTCACTCGTTAAACGTTTAACCCAATATTCATTCTTGATGAAAGCAATATGACCAACGCTACTTGCTATATTAATGACTCTTGCGTTATCCTTTAATATAGGTAATAAATAATCCTGAACATTATGATAGCTTCTATAGTTAACGTTAATAATATGATTTGATTCTTCATATGTTATTTTAAAGAAATTTTCACAAATTATAGCAGCGTTGTTAATTAGAATATCAATACCACCATGTTCACTCTTCATGTATTCTGCGAACTTCTTGACGCTTTTTGCATCAGTCACATCGAGTTGATGGAATTTAGGTTCTAGGCCCTCTTTTTTTAAATTTTCAACCGCTTGAATACCTTTACTAACATCTCTTGCCGTTAAATATACAGAACCAACTCCACGTTTGTACAGTGCTTGTACGATGCCATAGCCAATGCCTCTGTTGGATCCAGTTACAACAGCAACCTTATGAGACATAATTAACTCTCTAAAAGTTAAAACAAAAATAAATGTTAAGGATCTCGCAATTGTAATACCATAGAATAAAACACATTATATTTCATAATGACCTATAACGTTGCGTAATGCTAAAATTCACCGTAGGATTGGAATTCCCATTCCACTTGCAGAGTTAGTTTATGATATATTCCTAACAACGATACATATTATAGGGCTACCTATCTCACTATCATAAGGCCAGGTTGTTTTGGCGTTGTCCAGTTTAGAAAGACGTACTATATAGCATATACAAATATATTTGGTATTTGGTTTGGTGTTGTTAGAAGTGTAATCTCTGGATATTAGTTTTATCTGTAGTGTGACACTTTAGGTCATCATTATTGTTAGTGTTACTGTCAAAATTTAAAATTATTTTGTAGTATAGAGGTCCAAGATAAGAGGCATAGTAATTAAAACGATTGAAGAATTAATTTACGATTTAACGATATATTAATTGAATAAATCATTTCTGTTGATAATGATTTATTAAATTAGGCATACCTTGTATTATGAAAAAAGAAAATAACAAGAAAAAGTAGCGTGTAGTAAAATAAATAAGAATTTTTAAATTTAAATCCCATCTATACAAACAAATAAAATTGGTGTGTCTTTATGTAATATGAATCCGCTTTTTATCCGCTTTTTACTAAATGCATATATATGTTTGCAAGGCAATAAACATCCAGACCCAGAAATAAAAGTATATAATATGTTCTTTATATAAATACCTTTTCCCGCCGGGAATCGAACCCGGTGCTTGCTAATGGTCAACTGCAGCTACCGCTACTACAGGGGCTTACCCTTCCATCAGAGAGGCGGCTATAACATTTTACAACTTTACGTAGCTAGATCAATTTAAAAGTTTTTTGAATAATTCAACATTTATTAATTACGTCATAATCCACAACAAGCGGCATTACATATTATTCTTTGAGTTCACTTTTTTGAGAACATCAATTAATAAAATAAAATCAAGCGATGATTTTAAAAATCTTATATAAATGTAGATAAAATATTCACCAAAAACCGCACCGCACCGCTAAATGTCAGGCAATAACGTGTTTTTGATATGTCCGAGATATATATTATCTTGGGTTTGACGTCTCTAAATTAATAGAGAGTGTGTGTGAGTTTTGCTCGTCGATATACTTATACAATCTATACAAATAAATAAAATTGTATGTAATATTAAAATGTAGGTCTATGTATGTTAACAAGGTATATATATCAAAATAGTATTTTTTAGAATATTTTGTGTCTGTCTGTTTGTCTGTTGTACCTGGCAATCTCTGAAAGGGCTGGACCAATTTTGACTGGAATTTCATAGGCAGAGGGCTCCTATTTATAATAAAACTGTAGAAGAGCGAATTCTGTACATTGATGATATTTTTTCTAAGAGGAAGCAAACGAGCTTGTGGGTCACCTGATGGTAAATGTTCACCGCCAGTCATGGACACCTGCAACACCAAGAGTTTCATGGTTGTGTTGCCGTAGGAATGCCTTGCCTATTCCTGCCACAATAGCGTCAATACTCGTCATTGTCGTGTTCGGGTCTGGAAGATAGGGTAGCCGGTAAACTTACTCATGCGAGAGGCTTACCATCCCAGCCTCAGGTTGGCAACGCACAATTTCCACCTTTGATATCTATAGGCGACGTGTATTTCTTACCATCAGAAAATCCGTCTGCTTTTATGCCTTCCATTACCATAAAAAAAGAGTATGCTGTTTTCTTGAATATTGCTAAGTCGTATCCGTTTGGAAATACTTTAAACTCAATAAACACACTTTTGCGAGCAAAGCTGCGAGCACTACTTAGTTTCAAATAACTTGAAAATACTTACTACTAAAAATAGATTTTTTTAATATCAGTAATGGAAGTTTTATCTGGTGGTATTCGGTCTGTGTTACATAAAATACTCAATAAAATATTTTTTATGACTGGACCTTTCGTATTATTTGTAATATTTGTAGGATTGCTTCATGTTTCTGGGGTGCAATTTTGGAAATATCGCAGAGTGATTTTTATATCATTGGTAATAAATATTCGTCTCGTCAACCGGAATCAAATAACACATTCTTTTTGTAGTGTTACAGTAGCAGACAGAACTATTTTCATTACAATTAATTAGAAATATTGCATATAAGACTTCAAATCTTAGCGACAGGACATTAACAGGGCAAGGCTATCTCTTGCAGTCAGGACAGCTGTGTTCGTTGTCCCATCTATACAATTAAATAAAATTGGAATGTCTGTATGTAATCTTAAAATATCCGCTTTTTACTAAATGTATATTATGTATGTTTACAATGTACATATAACAAAACAACAATTTTTTGAATTTTTGTCTGTCTTTCTCTCAAACAGTCAAACAGACAGACACTATCTGTCTGGTTCATAATGGTATATATTTAATGGGTATTGGTTTTTATAGCGGCAAAAGTAATACCTAATCTGTGGAGATAAATAAATAAATGTCCCTGGACAAATTACAACTATTCATCTAACCCCAAAGTAAGAAAGTTATACGTTTGTGTTACGGGTGGTAGTCAAAAATACTAATACATAGAAATATTTGAATAGATACCAGAATAAACATCCAGACTCGAAAATACAGACATCTATATTCATCACACAAACGTCTGTCCCCGTCAGGATTACGAGTCCGATTTAGATACGGTTATCATCAATAATAATAGATTTGTCGTTGATTCGTGAAAATTCTTAAATTTTGAACAACGGAGTATCATTTTTGCAATCTCAGATCCCCAGTAAGTTAGAAGGACGTCTAGTATTAGACGACTACTGTCTGGCAATATTAGTAATAAGTGTTATTCATTATTTACTCTAAATAAAAAATGTGCCTTATCTGCTTCTATAATTTTATTAGTCTGTTTTATCAAAAGTTTCTAAAAGCATATCAAGATTTTCACTGTTTTCAATATCATACAGTTGTATTTTCGGATCTGCCCAGTTCTTCTCTGTTTTGTCATACCAATAGTTTTTACCTTTGACGCTTTGATCACAATCTAAAGCAAGATACACTGGTGCCTCGCTTGCTTCTTCTATCGTTAAGTCGCCAAAATTTCTCGTCATATCAGTTTTAACGAAACCAGGATCCACCGAATTGATAGAAATTCCTCTGCCAATATTTTTCTGCATTACACTAGTTAGTGCACATACTGCAATTTTTGATATTCTGTATGAGAGCAACATCATAGTTCGAAAATCTTCACTTTTTAAAGTGTCGTTTCGAACAGATTCTAAAAACCAATCCACGAATTCATCAATATCTTTCATTTCAAGATTATCACTTGTCAATCGTTTTATCCAATATTCATTTTTTATATTTGATATACAACCACAATCACTTGATAAGTTAATAACCCTTGCATTATTGTTTAACACTGGAAATAAATAATCTTGAATATTCGAATAACTTTTGTAATTTACGTCAATAACGTATTTAGAATCTTCATAAGTTGTTTTGTTAAAATTTTCACAAGCTACGCCAGCGTTGTTAATCAAAATGTCAATGCCACCATGTTCACCTTTTACGTAATCTGCAAATGCTTTGACACTTATTGCATCTGTAATATCTAGTTGATAGAATTTTGGCTTCAGACCCTCCTGTTGTAATTTTTCTATAGCTTGAACACCTCTGCTTACATTTCTTGCTGTCAAATACACTACACTTACTCCACGTTTACATAATGTTTTAACTATAGCATAACCTATACCTTTATTGCCACCGGTAACAACCGCAACTTTTTGATACATGACCGTCCTCTTTTTGATCTTGAATGATACTGACTGTACTAGATTGACTCTAATCAATCCTTGCTATCATTTTCACGGTCATTATTCTTTCATATGAAACTTGTTATACAATTTACACCTTTAACAACTTTGAATTTAGATATATTAAGTAAAAATGTATTATAGAAATAGAAATGATAAACTTTCTCATGACCGCCTCGTTGGTCGAGCGGCTGGCATACATGCCTAACCACAACGACTAAGCGCGAGGCTCGGGTTTGATTTTCGATGGGGACAGGAATTTATGTGATGAACATAGATGTTTGTATTTGTTGGTCTGGATGTTTATTAAATTTATTCTTATATCTATTTAAATATTTCTATATATTAGTATCGTTGTCTAACACCCAAAAGCCACACACAAGCATTTAATTTGCTTACTTTGGGGTTAGATAAATTTGTGTAATTTGTCCAGTATTATTAATTTATTTAATCAATTATTTTCTCAGCTAATATTTTAATGTATCTTCGTACAGATGTACGAAAAAAATTAAAAATCATTAAAGTGAAATAAACTTGCACGTAAGCGTATCTAAATTTAAACAAGCAAACATTTACTGAAAACGCAAAAATAATATATTGTATAAAAATAATTAAGTAATATTACAATGTCATAAATAGCGCCTGTCATTAATTAAAACACATTTCAACGTTTATACACCTTACAATTATTTTTTGTCTAGGCAAATGATGAATTTTAATGCAATAGAAAAAAGCAGTAGGATGGATTCCGAATGAAATATTTCTCTCAATAAAGTGAATGGCTAAAACAAAAATAAAAGGAAATTAATACTATCATAAATACATAAAAAAACACATCGTGGATTGTTCTCGAATGTTCTCCAAAACCTACCTAAGAAACAGTAAGTAGATTGAATTAGAATAACCAAATAAAAATATTTTTTTTAAGTCGGTGATTAAATATGAATGAAAAGAGGTGAAATAATTAAAAAAAGATTAACTCAAGGAATTTAATTATTGCCACAGCCACATACTCAAGAGCCAAATCGGTACTTTACACGTACTGTTCCTATTTGGTTTTTTTATGATATTGGAAGGCAAACAAAAAGACGGATTTCCTGATGGTAAGAAATACACGACGCCTATAGACACCAAAGGTGGAAATGGTGAGTTGCTAACCTGAGGCTAGGATGGTTTGGCTCTTGCGTGAGTAAGTATACCGGCTAACCTACCCTCCAAACCAGAACACGACAATAGCGAGCACTTACGCTATTGTGGCAGGAATAGGTAAGGCGGTGGTATCAATCCGGCCGAGTCGTTGCAAGACAATAGATCCTGTGCTCGCCTCTTGCGAGCTAATCTGAAATAATGAAATAGAGTGATTGTTAAAGAAGGTTTTTGAATAGTTTTTTTTAATAACTGATGGAATAATGACGAAACAAAAATATATATTATGTATGATTTCAAATCTTTTTCTTTACATGTTACAACTGCTTTAATGAGTAATATGGCAAAAATATGGGAAACTTTAAACGCATAGGTATATCTCGAAAACAAATAAGTTTTTTTCAAAAATTCTTTTTGTTTCTGCATACTAGTGTTCCGCCCTTTCACCCATTTTAAAGGGTGTCCCTTTTTCCTTGACTCCCTGTATACCAAAACAACATTTTTTAGAATTTTTGTGAAATAGAGGGTAAAAGTCAACTAAATAACTACTAGACTAAAACAGCCTCAATACACGAGCGTAGCCACGGGCATTAGCTAGTAAGTAATAATCTTTTAAGGTACACAAGTGCTCATTACTAGCACGAAAGCATGCTTTTAATGAGCAAATGCTCATTAGTAGCATGTGTGACACAACATTGCTAGTAATGAGTATGTTACGCTAGTTAAGGTACTGACACACATGCTCATTACTAGCACGAAAGCATGCTTTTAATGAGCTTTAAATGCTCATTAGTAGCATGTGTGACACAACATTGCTATACTCGGAATTTTAATTCGATTCCACATTTGACATTAGCTACTGTCATTTTATAAAATAATGATACCACATACAATCTAATAGTGATGCACACAACAATCGAGAAACAATCGAGTTTATGTTTATGTAATTATTTGATTTTTTGGAAAGAAACACATAATAATTCATAATACTTATGTATTAATTAGTAAGAACTGCTTTATTATATCAAAAAATTTAATTATACCACTGGATAGCTAAAGAATCAAAGATTTCATTACGATAGGTAAGGAATGTAACACATCGCGCGTGGGGGAGGGGACAGCCTCGCCATTTTGAACGCCATTTTGATCCGTATTGAGATTTCCATTTAGTATAACTTTCGATTCGGTGAAGCTACGACGTTCATTTAAGTTTTAATCGTAAGCTCTTATCAAAATCTATTGATTCTATATATAATATTAGTAACAAATTGTGACTGTGAATATAATATGTGTTAAAATAAAAGATATATATGTATAAAAAAACATATAATATCGGCTTATACGCGTCGGAAAGCCAACTTAAAATACACGAAACGTATACGGTTGGAAAGGGCATTAATAGAAAGCTGGAATTAAAAATTGAATAAGTCTTGAAACAAAAATACTGTAACGCTGTTACACTTACTAAATGTTATACAAGAGCTATAGAAAAATACGGAAATTAACTTAAAAATAGTACTGAACGAATTAAAAGAGATAATGATGACTATATCTTACATGTGCAATCGCAACTCGTAAATAAAGACTTGAAAAACCAAGATAAAGAAAACAGTAGGTACAGTTCACTTGATTTTTATTTAATTTGTAAGTACGTACAGCCCAGGAGAAGGGGGTATGATTTTTTTCATTTTCTAGAGTTACTTTTTATTTAATAATGTACCAAACAATAAATATATTTCTGAACTTTGATATGCTGACTATATTATATTTTAAGGGGGAAATATGTTAATTGTAAATGACACTACTGGTAGTGTGGCTGGTAGTGTCCTTGCCAAAAATGCGATTTATAAAATAAAATATGATCATATAACACCTAATTGTTTTATTAATCATGTTCCTTCATCATCACATTTTTTTATTAATTACACACACAAATATTAAATATAAGTCTCAGACAATTACTTAATCGTCATAATTAAATCATCGTCACAATTATCCGTTCACATATATTTAATTTCCTGATACACTGAGTAGTAGACGTATATCAAGAAATTAAATATTTTTGAAATTTGAAATAAGATAGTTTCGGTTAAACTATCATAAACAAGAAGAATCCATTTGGAAATATTTCATTTCTGTATCGAATAAAATTGCAACGTCACTATTTAATACTTGTCATAACGTCGCAACACTGAAACTGTCAAATCTGTAATCGAATTATAATTCCAGCGGGGTTATTGTGTATCTTTTTGACAATTACAAGATACGAACTCCGAGCCGGAGTTCTCATATATTCACTGTCAAATGGCATGTTTCGTATTGTCTAACTCCAGTCAA
>DVZL01003806.1:0-13570 GCA_018236625.1 Lasaia peninsularis
CGTGTATTTCTTACCATCAGGAAATCCGTCTGCTTGTTTGCCTTCCAATATCATAAAAAAAAAACTGCGTCCATTTTTTTTCTCTCGATACCGCTAAAACCTTTTGGCTTTCACATCTAAGTTGTCGTTTCAGGACAGACTAAAACCCGTCCCCATACTGCCTATTGCAGTGTATTTTATGACTTGAAATTTTTAATACAATTATTATTAAAAAATTTATTAAAATCATCAAATTATGAATTATTTTAATTTTTTTTATACCAGTTTTTTACAACCATACAAGTATTCAAAACTATAAATATGCCTGTCTGTTCAGAGGTGGGAATCTTAAACAATTTATATAAGTATTTTCGCTATGCTGCCTTTTAAACTGAAATTTTACAATATCATGGATTATCGTTATAGTGACAGAAAAAAATAAGGTCTATGCTTATTCGAATAAATCTTAGCAGGATCAAGATACAGGTTTCTACTTCGACTACAATCATTCAATATATTCAGCAGTCATAATTATGACATTTTTGACAAACGGTATGGTTCTATTATCGTTTGACTTACTTAAAAATGTTATAAGAAGATGTTTGCCGTAAAAGATTTATAGACCACAAGTTTATAAAATTTAAAAACCTAAGCATATTTATATAGAAAAATATGCTACTTGCTATAGATTCAGAAGGCTGGTTCTACCGAAAAATGTGGGAGTATTAATCACGAAAAGATATCACTATACTGATATTTAGATAAAAACTAAACACAAACTAGTTGATTTAAAAGTTCAAAACATTTATCGTTATCAAGAGATAAGTTTATCATAAGAGTCAACCGTGAAAATGGCCGGCTCATAAATGAATTAAGATTATTGAACGTTAAATAAAAGATTATTTCACTTGACCTATCCATATATCAAACCCAGTAAGAGGCTGTGGACTTACGTTTCCGGTGCGCTGTGATTGAGAAATAAATATTATTAGGTAGTAGATGAATTCCTAACATTTTATTAGAAAATAGTCTTTATTACATAATGTTATAATAGTGGTCAATAAACAAATAAAATTGTAGTGTTTGTATGTAATATTAAAATAACCACTTTTACTAAATGCATAATATGTATGTTAGAAGGTACATACTATACCTACAAAAAGTTTTAGAATTTCTGTCTGCCTGTCAGTCTGTCTGTCTGTCCGTTTGTTCCCGCTAATCTCGGAAACCGCTGGAATGATTTTGACAGGACTTTCACTGGCAGACAGCTAATCTATTAAAGAGTAAATTAGGCTACTTTTATTTAGTTAAATTTAAAAGCGGACGTAGTCGCAGCCATTTCACATTTACAATTTTTTAATTCTGTATTGATTTTTACAGGGACACTACTTTTTAGTTCATTTTAATTAAAAAAGCGTGTAAAAGTTTCACAGCAGGATCAGCTAAGGCCTTTGAAAGTTTTCGCGATTTCTAAGCGACGCATAGAATTAACGTATAACAGTTAAGGAATTTTAACGTAAATTAATCAAATAGTGTTAAGAATAAAAGTAAGTTTGATAAACAGTTCTTTATCAAGTTGTACTGTTTAGTTTCTGCTCAAAACTGTAATGAGAAAATGGCCATATGGAATGGAAAGCGTTTTTTGACTAAGTATACTTGACAGATGTCAATTGGCTAGTTGAAGCTTCCGAAACAACGACGCAAAAATTTCATTACTGACGGCCTTACGTTTAACTTCATAAACTGAGTCAAGGGAATTAAGGTTTCCCTTTTTCAGTTTATCTCATTATTTACAAAAGTATCCGAATGGAGATATAGGTATAGAACTCTAACCTAAAATATTTGAATATTAAATTCTTACAAAGAATTTTAAAAAAGCCGTGATTAAAACTTTTTTGGAACCTACATGAATTAATGATTTTCTGAATGACGTATTAAAGTATGGGTTATTTTTTCACAAAAGTATCCGAACTAAGATTCATAGAACTCTAATCTAGAACATGCGAATATTCAATTTTTCTTTAAAAAATCTTAAGTACCTAAGCTATGACACAAACTTTTCTGGGGCCTACGTGAATAAAATTTAATGGTTTTTATGACTAACGCACCCACTCGTTAAATGACGAGAACTTTGGTGACATTATGGACACGTAGTAGAATATAAGCACGTCTCTGATGAACGAGTCTGATTACTCAACGCCCCAGATCTCTGAACTGTCCTATAGAACCTACAGAGCTAAAGTATTAATGGAAGTATGCATACCTAAAACGTCATGATAGTCACATTGCAGCTCCAAATGTTGCTTCGGTTATTTCGTAAGGAATGCTCTTTCTTACTTTTCACAGGAGCAAAGATTATTAATTGTTTAATTTTTTTAAGTAGGAACAAATATATTTTATACAAATATTTTTTATATTCATTTTATCACAAATTAATTTTATTTATATTAATTAAATAACGTAGTAATGAAACTTATGAAATTATGATCGGATTATTAAAAAAATCTTTTAATTGACCTATCTACTATAACTATTTTTTATTTAATAGTGAATAGACTATTAGAGACTTTCCTAGTGGTAGGCCAGCAAGTGATAAATAATTATAATAAAATTGAAGTCATTTATTTAGAGTTTTACCGTGTTTAAGTTGTCTCTAAAAATCTTTCTGGTTACAGTTTCATGATATGTAAAACAATTACTAATACAATACGCATTAATAACTGCAATAGTTCGTTAGTGTAAAAAAAAAGTTACGTCATCAACCTGTCAACACCTTGAACCAATGAAATTCCAGAACGTTTTAAAACCTAATTGTTCGGGAGCTGGGACGTCACCGTTTTCCTAATACGCAATAACAAAATTGACTCCCAAACGTTATTCAATTCGATCGAGATTAATCGGCACAATTTAAAATCACGACAAACCGAACAGATAAAACAAAGACCGAGATCCTCAAAGTTTTTTATATCAATTTGGGAGCACGATTCAAATGTTGGTCGAGTCGCGGGCCAGTTCGGTATCCGTGAGAATTATCCACAGTTCCACGTAACATGGTTTAAATGCTTGTATCCGAGATACGGATCTAACCCGAACTGCGCTGGCGCCATAAAAACAAAACGCCAACACGACTACTTTCTTCCCTAAATTATTCGAGGAATTTACGAGGATTGGTTCGACAGAAACGTTATAACCTAATGAGGAATTATCATCAAGGAATGATACGCAAAAAAGGTTTTGGGACTTGATTGTTTAGGACCGTGACTTGTCCGCTGTACACTGCTTGTTAGATAAGAAATGTGTTTAGTCAGCCAGTTCTATTGTCGTGATATCGTTGGAAATGTCTGGGGGACATTGCGATACGATCTCGCAGAGGCGTCGAGTTTTGGGCGCGTGCTTCGGATTCCTCCTACCCCAATCCAGAATCACTTATTACACACAATGACATTACGTTTTTTACAAACGCCATCTAAGCCTTTATTATAATAAACGTTTGTATGATAAACGCCGTTTTACGCTTTGGAGTAATTTGAAATGAAAATTGAGTAATTTACTCTTTGAACACGGAACTGTTTATTTATTTTTAAGTAGCTGGCCCTGCAAACTTCGTATCGCTGGCCTGTGTCATTTTTTTATCCTATTTCGGATGAAGACAAATTTAATCACAAAAAACTTTGTCTAGCCTTTCTTAGGTCAACAATAACATAAGCAACACAACTTTTTTACGTAATATGACTAGCAATTCATTACTACCAGTTCACCTCTGCAATCTCGAAGGGAAACCAGACTCAAATCTAAATTCTGTAAGCAATGGTTTAGTATTTGTGTTTTAAGTGACGAAGTCACAAACAAAAAGACGAAAATTTAAAAAATATATTTTTTGTGCTAAGACTTTTCTGGAATATTTTCAGTGAACAGACACTCATGAAAAGCTGTTTTGTGATTATACAATAAATGTAAATTACACTTTGTATAATGACAATGTCACTTTGTGTTTTAGTCTGTTTTCCTAATACGATTTTACAAAAAAAAATATAATGGTCTAATGACTTGTTGCACAGATTAACGTCTATTACTGCAAATTAATGATTTCATTTAAATTTATCATTAAAGTCATCACGGAAATATATTGAATTATGTTTGTTACACTTCCAATGTGACTTATATCCGGAAATGTACCTAAAAGCAAATTTTCCAGAAGACATTGAAGTGATAAGTGGTGACCAAGAAGAGTTCTTGAGGCGCAGGCTGTCATAATCTGATTATTAGTGCTGCGTTTGCTGGGCGGGGCGCGCGGCGGGCGGCCGGCGGCACCGCAGGAGGTCGGCGCCCGCGAACCTCTCACTCCTTCAACACCACATCCCCATATGCCAGACAGGGACAGACAATAACCCACGCAACATGCAGGCGACAAACGACCCGTGGTAAAACAAAAGGAATGCTGCTGAGATTCTTTTGAGGCGCCGGCGCCGGGACTCGCGGCCTAATCACCAATTTTAATTACGACACAGATAGAATCAATTAATCGGCATTTCTGTTAAAATAAGCGGCAACTCCGTACTACCAACATGGAAAATCTACCAACCTGATTGACAAGACAACCCTTATCGTAAATCTAACGCACAGATAAAGCTAATTTTTATCGCTCTATGAAAAGAACGTTTCGAAATACGTTCGAAATTCGACAACGTTCAGAAACGTTTTTAATTATAACTTATGATTTTTTTCAAGCGAATTCGGGCTCGACCTTCTTCCTCCGGAATAACATGAGAATAAATAACGAGTTTTTATGTTGTCTGTTTGTTTTTAAAATGGCGGGAGGTCCGTGCGACGACACGCGAACGATCTGCGTCGGCGCGGCTCGCCCATTTGTCATATTTCGGTTTCGAGAAAAAACAAATGACCTACTCTATCTAAAACTGGATTTGTTTGTTTGTTCAGTGATTATTGGGGGTTATTATGTTTATAACAGATGTAACTCATCACTAAGCTGACTTTTAAAAGCTTAAAGCGCGTATGTGAAACACGGCTCATCTATATATAATTGTGTTTGTTTGTTCATCCACTTAACGCGCGCGCAGGTGGAAATAACTGTTAAGGCTACAAACCTTAAGAAAAATACATAGAACAATCTCATGGCTGCCCAGGTGTTAACTCCACTCTGTGCAGGGCCTCCTTGCACAAATGAACCGCCCAAATTCTTTGTATGCATTAACAATTAGCGTCTTCAATCCCCACCACCAGCTCTGGATATAGAACTCATTTGGGCAAGCGCTAAAAGCAGTCCCATTCCAATTTGTCTCGAAATTCTAGCAACTAGTGTATAATAACTCAATTACCAACACCGTGGTTTGGGCTTTCAATAACAGAAATAAATTAAATATTTTTGAGTCATTTTGTTGGTTATGGCGCCAGGGCCGGCGCCGGCGGGCTCTTGGCCCTAACATCAGTATAAAACAAACAAAAGTGACCTTTGGGCGGACGGTTATTCTGTAAGGTCTGGATAAAGCGGTAAATTATCCAATTTGAGACCGCGTGGTGGTCTGGAGTACTTGACAGGTCAAAAAGTGGACTTTTAATTGGCTTCGCGTGCAAAAAAGTACTATTGCGGACGTGACGACAAGTGGTAGGCCTTCCGTAACGACCTCCCGGCATGCCTGGTATGCGCTTACAGGCATTATCTTTTTTTGCGGATCAATTACAATACAACTGCCGAGTTGCCAATTATATGCCATTAATTACGATAAACGTTTCGAATGTCACGAAGTGATAAGGATTTCTCGACTGTGATATTCGCTAAAGTGATGAGTATGATAATTATGAGACGAGCTCGGTGGGCTCGAGTGCGATCAGGCCTAGGATGCGCCCATAGAGTCATTAGTGTTCCCTTAAATTACTACTGAAATGTATTTTTTTGTTTTATTTTAGATGTTTTTAAGTTTCATTTAGTTTCTTCTTATTTACAAGTTTTTTTATTTAACTCTCTATCGTTATAAAATCAACTTTTGACATTTGTAAGTTGTCTTAATGGAAGCCATAAAAGAAGCAAATCCACGAAACTTGTCTATTCTCCGAGAGATATGCTGCGCATACTAGCCCTGCAGGAAATGTCGGAGGCGCCGTGATCGTCACGACTGTATAATTTCTTCACTGTTCATATCATATTATCGAATCGAAAAAAAATAATTGAGGGGGTACACTCGAAAAGCAAACAAGCTTATAATAAGGTATAATTTGGATGGAGCCATTTAGAGAAAAGCACAAATTGTTATAAGGCAGATGTTTGTTTTGTCTATGACGGAGGTCTGGCTTCGAACCCAAATTATCCCTTAACAAGCCCCGCGTCAGATTCGGCAGTCTTAATGGGTTTTCGTTAAGTTTTTGTTGTGGAAGATATTTATGAGGGACAAGCAGTTTATTTTGTAATTACTGGAGAGAATTGCACTTTAAGCAGCTGTCATAACATCTAGCTGTCAGATTTTTTTTAAATTTGTAATGTAGGCTTTAATCTTGAAGCTATATGCCTTTATGACACAACAAGTATATGCTAAAGTTCAGAAACAAAAATTGTTTCCTGTCAATATACGAACATTAAACCAGTAAGCTAAAGGATCTTGGAGATTACACTCCTTATAAAGACCTGTCCCCAATACGCATTGCTAACTAGCTTGACCAATCTTTCTGCGAGTTTTGTGGAGTGGATAGAGTCAAACAGTGGCCCTATGAGAACAAGATAGTGGTTTCATATTTTGCGTCATGTCTTTTTTTATGGGATAAAACAGCAAAAAGATATTGTGTCCTATAGACATCATAAATGTTGTGGGTGCGTCGCTGTCCTGCGGGCGGGGTGTTAAACCTGATGTGCAAGTCCACCGGCTATATGGTAGCTATTAGCGTTATGGCGGAAGGAATAGGTAGGGTGGTGGATCTCTACTCAGGCGGGTTGCTGCACAGCACTCTACGACAAGTGGTATTTTGCTTTATGCATAAAACTACCCAATTCAAAGACAATCAAACTCTTTTTAACAGACTTCAATAAGTTCCGCTCCTTTTTGAAGTGTGTTAAAAAGAGTTTAATCTCTCTCGATTCTCCTGTATATCACGCGATAAATCCGTCAAATAGAAATATATTTTACTTATTCTAGTTTTGTGAGCCAGGTCGAAGTCTAGAAGTGGCTCCTTATATTTTTTTTACAATTGGTTCAGCACTTTTTGAATCAGAAATAAGAGAAATGTTTCACCCTTACGACATTGGAATGTAATTGAAGTCAGTTTTTTGTAGTTTCAATCAATTTAAATAATTCAATTTTTTTGTGGAAGATAATTAAAAACACTCATGTTCAAATTATAAATAGTTTGTTACGTTTTCCATTTTTTTTATTGCAATATTTGTTTTAATAGTTTATGATTAAAAACCTTTGTACATGCAAATAAATTAATAATGACATTTTACTTTAATTAAATCAAAAAATAATACTAAATTTTCATTGCACATTTCTTAAGATTTTTATAAAAGTTAAAAACTAAACAAATCTCGTATATAATAAAAAAGTAAGCGTAAAATACAAAAAAGTAAGCGTACTCACCTTCCACCCTTGGTAATGATCATCTCTGTACCGATGTCGTGGAAACTACGCCAGAGGTCCCCATTGAGCAACTTCGCTTCGCAAGTCAACGGTTCCGCTCCGGAGGCGATCCGGTGCTCTACAAACAATTATTACTTTAATTACACTTGAACTGACTATAACTTGATTACATGTTGGCATTTGTCAAAATAAATGACAGATAATTTATCACTTAACCTAAGTCTCAAAGAGCCCAAGGCCCTAAGTCCATAAAACGAGGCTTGTACTGTTATTAGTTGTGCTGTGTATTTAAATAAATCAATAACTGGTTTTCTTAATATCTCTAAATGAAAAACACTAGTACTTTTCTAACATATCACTAGCTTTTACCGCAATTATGCCTACTATATGCGTATTCAAGTTATTTATGTGTGTATGTATGTGTGTTTGTATTTTATCAATCCTCAATTTATTTTCCCTTACAAGAGTGAGATAGCCGGCCCTATAAGAATGAGATTGATGTTCAATATGTCTGTGTTAGGAGTGTGATGTCCAGATAGTAATTGTTCTAATTCTGTAACCAGAAATCATGAAATGAGTAATAATATATTTTTTTTATTTTATATGTAGATGTAATTAGATATATTGTTGGTTTTTTTATTGTCTCCTATCTTTAATATTGTTTCTTTTTCATGCATCTGCCATTATTGTTTCTTTTCTTCTGTTGCACCAAAGGTTGACTGATAGGGAATACTATATGCATTAAGCTCGCCTTTTGTATAACATTTTTATATATGATATACAAAAAAGATTTAATAAAATATTCGATCTTCTTGCGAAGAACGCATTTTTAATAAACTTGTGTATATTGAATTATATTTATACAACATTGTTCTTAGAGTATTCATCAGAGTGATCTAACTCCATTAATAGTTATAAATAGTAAACGTCACAATGTAATAGTGGCTTTTATTAATCGTAATAATGAAGGTACTAAAATCTCAATAATTACATACAATAAATATTATTGTATCTTACTATTATGAATTTACATCACAATTACAACATTTTTTGTTTCTTTCTCTTTCAGGGTAATGTACCCCAATGGTAAAAACAGGACCCTATTAGTAAGATTCTGCTGTGCGTCTGTCTATATACCTCACCTCATGAACAGTGATAGCTTGAAAGTAGAAATTTTCACAGTTGATGTATTTCTGTTGCCGCTGTATTTAAATATTTAAAAAAATACTAAAAATATGTAGAATTAAATAAATTATCAAAGAAGGCTACAATACAACAAACTTGATTTTTGCTTATTTTACAGATACGAACGAACCCTTCGTACATGACTATTCGCACTTAGCTGGTTTTTACTATTGTAATATAGTCAAAATATCCATATAACAACTACAACTTTATCTCGGCCTTTCATATTAATAATGTGTTAGATACTGGTAATAAGTCATATCAATATTAACAAACTTAGCTCTATTAAAACTTATAAATATGATTAATAAACATAAATGGTTATTAAACAAAAGAAACTCCATTACAACAAAATGTTCCGTAACGAA
The DNA here is from genome assembly GCA_018236625.1 of Lasaia peninsularis. NCBI lineage: Eukaryota > Metazoa > Arthropoda > Insecta > Lepidoptera > Riodinidae > Lasaia > Lasaia peninsularis. Next base: position 9,116 of record DVZL01003806.1, read on the forward strand.
TCTCTTAAAAGATGCATAATTTAATGGAAAATTATTCGCGGATGGCGTATGTGGATTACTATTGCAATCAGGCGGCTCGTTTGATCATCGTTTTGTCTCGTCAGATAAACGAAGCAATAAAATATTTATTATAATCGGCCGAATACACCACGAAAGGCGCTTATGACGCCATAACAGTATTTATAGCAATATTTAAATTTCGAATGAATTCCAATTATTGTTTATGGAATGTTTAAAAAGTTTTCAAATGACGAATTATTTGAGTTTACAAATTCATTTTGACATTAAACTCAGTATAAGGTGTTACATACGTATTTTTCTAGCTTTAAATCAATTTTAACGTACAGATTAGGTATGTAGGAAATTTATTATACGCTGATATTTATTATTAATGTCTTGACCTACAAATATGATTTTATCTGTTGATCAAGAACTTATTTTCACCTGTAATACTAAATGTCATCACCAAAGTCTGTACCTACCATAAACTTTTATTTTGATGTAGATATTATTAAAAGACTTTTCAAATAAGTAACTGTATATTCTGTGTTACTGTTTATGGTCATTGGTACAAGCTTAACGCTATCATCTATCCCCAACGTTCGGGTTCAATTCCCGGCGGGAACATGCAGTTGTGTGATAAACATAGACGATAGTATTTTCGGTATAGTACTGACGCTATTGTAGCAGTGCTCCTGTGTGTGTGTAAGGCGGTGGTACTAATCCGGGCAAGTCGTAGCAAGACTCTACCATCTAGTCAATGTCATGGTGTTGGTGACAATAGACCCTGTGCTCCCCTTTTTCAAGCTGCAGGGTAGAAGGCAGTTGTCCTATTCTAAAATGGAGCCCGGACCAATAAGCTACTTTAAATTTTACATTAATTGTTGATTTTCGGGTTAGATTAATCTGTGTCATTCGTCTTGTCGATTATCCCTATACATATTTATTATTACATTTCTTCGTGTTCGTCCGGGTTCGCTGTAGAATAGGCCATATGCCTGGTAGGGACCAGACAGCTTGAATGTATACAGGGATCCACCACCCTACTTATTCCTGCCGCCATAATGACATTGTCATGTTCCGATTTGGAATAGCCGTTAACAGGATAGCCGTTACAGCACAAGACAGTGACGCACCTACTACAAATATGGTGTCTATAAGTCTCACACACAGGCATCACTTTTATGACTCTATTATTTGATTTTTATTATGTAAACTTGTTTAATACACTAAAGCTAACCTCACCATAGTAGAGTTATTTAAAATTCAAATGTATAGACAAGGAAATCTTCAACTAATATTTTATTCAACACAATTCACGCTTTTTTATCTTTGACCATAAACTATAGAGGAGTCCTAATCAGATCGGTCTTTAAACAGTTTATGTATGACCGGCTGGCGGTCTCCCAGAAGGTTTATAAGTTGCAGGTTTTCACTTGCTAGTCGCTGGGTTATGAACTAGTACGCTAGCCGCATCTTGCGTTTTTATTGTGTATTACTTGAAATAAAAGAAACTTGTCTGCTTGATTGTAATTCAATACCATTAGTGATCAGAAACAATATACCTACAATAAAATAATATTACTCGAAGCATATTCTGCATTACTCATTGTTGACGCTTGGTGAAACTTTCACATATTCATATTTTAAATGCAAAGTTTTAGCCCTGATGTTTTTCTTATATGTATAATATGTATGTGGTATAAATCTGACATATATACATTTCTTCACGCCAGGTCCCTCGCGAGGTATAAAGGGTCAAATATCACAATGCCTGCCTACTTGCCTAGCTTAATTCAAGTTCATTATTCTCTTCTTACAAAAACCCAGTTTCGGAGACTATTGATACACTCGGATAATACGCGAGCTATTTGGTCGTAGAACGTCAACCGAGGTCTCCCCGGGTACCTACATCCATCCACTTTCGCATTGTACCTATGACAGTTTTGTCTATCTTTTAAATTTCATTCTTTCTAAATCTGTTATTGATATTAATATCTCATATTCTTCTGAAATGTATAAAGTAAAATACTTCCATTCTGGCATAACAAAATAAAAAACAAAATGTTTATTTCGGTAAAAATTACAAAAAATAGTTGCTATACAAATATTGAGACAAACTTAAGTATTTAGAAAATACTTATGTCAGGTGGTCTGGCATTTCAATATTAATAAAAATAGAAAGCTTTATCTATACATTTGTATCGAATAAAAGCCTCTCTAATTAATTTTCTATATTCTGAATTTAAATGATAAATAAAAAAATAAACAGCTAATTTGTAACAGACAATAAAAGATAAGTTTTTTTTGTTATTACAAATTACAGACAAATGACGTTTGTATACTATATAACATGTTTTAAATTAACAACTATTGAATTATTCTACATAAATTGTCGGGTTTTTGTTTATTTTTTGTCACTTTCAATTGCTGTCTTTTTATCACTTGTCATTTGTAAGTCTGAATAAAAACAGCAAATCGAAAGTTCCGAGTTGTGTAATATTTAAAATATTATACGAGTCTTCTCCAACTAGCATAATAGTTTTAAATATTACACAACTACATATTTTTAATGCTTTTCTAATTATTTTACCGAATTCATTTATGTGAGATTTTATTACAACTTGATAAGCATTCTATGGTCTGTATATAGTAACTATACACTTACGGTGATAGAACTACCAAAATAATAGACAAGTTTGTTATTTTTTATTTGTTTTTTATAGGATAAAACAGTGAACAAGCCTACGAGTCTCCTGATGGTAAGAGACTACCGTGGCTTATAGACACTATAAATGTTGTAGGTGCGTCACTGTCTGTGGTCGGGTTGTTAGAACGTATGTGCAAGTCTATTAGTATATAAGTATACCCTACCCTCCGAACCAGAACACAACAATGTCTTTATGCCTGCAGGAATAGGTAGGGCGGTATTTTATTGTTTATGGCAGATAAGTCTTACGGCCTTTACAGCATGAAGCTAAACGTACTGGTTATTACATTCAAAACAACGATCTTTTCAAAATATAAATTCTTCCCCCGTGTTGGTCCGGGTTCCGTTGCAGAATAGGCCAACTGCCTTCCTCCCAGGCAGCTCGTAAGAGGCGAACATAGGGTATATTGTCACCAACACCGTGACATTGACTAGTTTTCAGTTTCAGAATTGAATGAGTAAGCATTACATTGCCCGGGATCGGAATGTGCCCGAAGTGGCGATAGGTATGTCACCTATCACATCAGGACCCTAGTACCTTGGCTAATCGTGGGTGTTCCAGTATATCTACTGGACTTACGAGTCGTAGGTATACTAGCACACCTCTGCCTACATCTTTAGGGATAATAGGCGTGAAGGTACTTTTTAAAAAATAAAACTTTCAATTCCTCTCAATAAAGATAATTCGTAAACTAATTGAAAATAAAACATTTAAAATCAAAGTTTATTTGGTAATCTTGTTAGATATATACAAGTTCTTCGATGTTATCTAACGTCTCAAATCTATGTAATATATAAAAATTGATATTTGTCTGTAGCTACTAGCTAGTGCATTATAAAATAATATAACATCGGTCTCCCTCTCCTCTGTGGCCTGTGGCTCTGTGGCAGAATGGAGTCGGCGTCTGACGTGGACACACAAGTTCCCCTGTTCTATTCATGGTAAGGCAAATTGTTCTTATAAGTTTTTTCCGTATACCTGAAAAACATCACGTTGTCTCAGATTTGACTTGCGGCCGATGTGGCGAAGAACTTGCCACCGGTCACATCATGGGATCTAATATCGTTGGCAAAACGTGGGTACACATGTATCTGTGCCAACTTTTTCTCGAATATGGGCGTGACAATATTTGTTTTTATGTTACTCTAGAAAAATCTTAAAAGTATATGTATTTCAAAAATGACGTCAATTGAACTCTACTTATGAAAAGACTTCAACGCGCGTAAAGTTCTCTTTTAAAAATAACGCTCATTACATAGAGTGTACCTACTATATGAACGATCAACAGACAATATTTAATCTGAATTTGATAGTTGTAAGGCCTTATAAAACTTTCTATAATCGGCCTGGCTCTATATGATGTTTTAAAATAGGTATTAGCTGTAAAATTACGCCATGAGTAATTTATCCATGATTATTACGATTATTCCCAGTTGTTTTACTGAACAGTTCTGCCGTAGAACTAATAAGCCACTTTCTCAATAAGTCAGTCTTAGATTCGCAACGTACCATTACAATCTTTCGTGTCAAAAGCTAATGCATAAAAATCACAAAATATGTCTGCTTCTGATATTTTTTTATGGGATAAGACAGCGAACAGGCACACGGGTCTCCTGATGGTAAAAGACAACTGTGGCCTACAGACACCGTATAGGTGCGCCGCCGCCCTGTGATCGGGCTGTTAGACCTTATATGCAAGTCCGGCTACCCGAGCCTCAACCCAGCTTTCAAACCCTTGAGAGAT
>DVZL01003807.1:0-13570 GCA_018236625.1 Lasaia peninsularis
CCCTGATGAAGACTGTAGAGCGAAATCAGAGTTAGTTAGTTATTAATATATCAGTTGTAAGTGATATGTGTACAATGTACACGTGGTGTTCATAATGTTATGAATATTTGGAAATTTTTACCAAGAATTGCAATCAATTATAGAGTTATCAACATAATCCTTTTTTGTTCGCTAAATTCTTCTACGAAGATAAATGATGATCACCGCTACCGTCAGCGTAATTGTTGTATGACTTAGAGGCATGAGTTTCCAGGTTCGATTCTAAGGTATGATCACTTGTTCTATGAGTTTTTTAAGTAATCTAAAAAACACAATTGTGCCTGGTATGTATGCCCGATATGGCGGCGGACTTACCATCTGTCATATCCTGCGACCAAATATCGTTGGCTAATCATATGTGCATATAAATATGTAGTACTTCTTACCTACCCCTATATACTTAGTTATTAAAAAAGTGTTGGTCCCTGTTCTTCGTGTAGAATATACCATTTGTTTAAATGGCTTATCGTCTGAATGATCCTAAAAAGCACATCGTAAGAGGCGAGTATAAGTTAAGTGGGTCACTACCAAAATGACCATTAGATAGCTTTGTAACAACTCGCCTGGGAAAGGACCCACCGCTTTACCTATTCCTGCCGCCATAGCGATGTTGTCGTGTTTCTGTCCGGAGGATAGCCGGTAAATTTGCACATAAGTTCTAACAGTCCGACCACAAACAGGGACGCACCTACAACATCTATGGTGTCTATCAGTTACCTCTTACCATCAGAAAACTCTTGTTAATAAGACAGTGGTCATATTCAATAAAAAATATATTAAAGTTGTAATATTACAACTGTACCAAATTATTGAATAACTATAACTATACAATTATTTATACATCCATAAAGAATTATTTCTTTTTTAAGTAAATGTATATATTTAATTAGGTAAATACTAAAGATCTTAATCATATTATTAATTGATCTGCAGAAGTCGTAAAAGCCGACGAAATCTCAACTCCGACTCTGAGACTATTATAAAATTTTCCGTTCCTTGACTGCAAGAATGTTTATTTCTTTGAGTGCGCAGATAGCTAGAAAGTGAAAAGTAATGCATTTATAACAAGCACTTGAAGACCATTATTGGATTCAATCTTTTCTTGAGTACTTTTAAGTTAAAATAAAATGCACATATTTTCATCCCATAGGAAGTGGAGAACACTGAATATAATATTTGTAGCACACTACGGAGCAAAAACGAACTAGATCCCGGACGCAGGAATGGCTTAGTTTTTGGTTTCATTGCACCAGTAGGAACTAGTTTGAACCGGAACAAACCTAATACGTTTCATAATACTTTATAATTTTCAAAGGAGGGATATATCTTAAAACGCTTATACTTATTTTATTTTAAAACTATTTTCATAGATACTTGAATTTCAAAATTTCTCAGTTTCATTACTAGTAATGAACAAATGATTGTGACTGATAATTAATAGAATGAGGCGGAAATCCATATCAGGAGAACAGCTATGTTGCACTCAAACTTACAAAGTTTGAGTGCAAAGAGCTAGGAGACTACTAGATTTAAACTAGTTTTTCACTGATGCTTTGGTCGCGAAGCTAATTGTACTTTGAGAAAATAGTGACTGAATCGCAAATTATAAAATATACGAAGAGAATCATGAAAGTAGGTATGTATATGGATATTCTGACACTTGGTACTAGATTCTACCTACCCTGCAAATGACTTGGCGTGAAGATATGTATAAATTTAAATCGGACTTATACCAGCAAAAGTTAGTTTAATAAAGATATTTCCAACATAAGTATCTAATGTTAAATGTAAAAAAGAACGAACAATACAAATTGAAACAGTGAACCGAATTTTGGATTAATTTTGAGGACCGCGAGCTGTCAGCGCTGACAGTTGTAATTGTCAAATGTCACTCGAAAGTAATAAATCGACCGCTAAACCTGAATCAATTGTTTTCTCACTTTGAAATTATTAATAAAAAACTGTCAAATGCGAGTTGGACAAGCTCACGAACGGTTCCATACCACTTACCACATTATTACATATGGAAACCACAAATTATGCAAATTATACTCTGGTTATTCATATAATATGTTATTATATATATTATTTGTATAGTAATTTAATAAACATTCAGATTCCGAACATACACTTTATGTTCATTTCACAAAAGACCGGTTCTGTCGAGAATCGAACTTGAGCCTTGTAAATGGTTGCTGGATTTAAGCGTATAAGCTAACTACTCAGATTAACGTATCAGAGTAAGGTATAAGTATAATATTTATTAGATATACCCGTGACTTCCTCCATGTTTTGAGTTAATTATTTAATTTTATTAATTTCTAAATAAAAGTAATCTAAGCCGTTCCTTATTACAGCTAATATCTTCTAGTGAAAGTCCTTTCAGACAGACAGACAGATAGACTAACGAAAATTCTTAAAATATTCTTTTAGCATCTGTTATTTGTAAAGTTATATATGCATTTAGTAAAAAGCGGTTTTTTAATAGTACATATAGACAATCAGATTTTATTTAATTGTATGGATTAGTAATGAAAATAGTATTAACTTCAATTAAGTCCCTACTTTTATAAATTAGATTTAATTTATTTATTGACACTTTATTGTAGACATGTGAAATTACAAAAGACGAGCAAGAGATATCTTATAGATAGCCTGGAGAAAATACAAATAGAAACAGACAGACAACGTACAGACTAATAAACGTTTACAATAAAAACAAATAAAAGAACGTTTTAACATTATTTTATTTCATGGTGTTAACTAAGTTATAGATGTTGGTATTACTGATAGGTAGTGACATGGATTAGGACAGTAGGGGAAACGATTCAAAAATCAAAGTAGTATTAAGGTCGTAGCTCACTTACACGTCCCTGCTACGCCTCGCCTAAATCATCATTCAAATATGGGCTTTAAGGCCTTATAGTTAGTATGATATTTTTTTAGGTAAGGCGTGGCAGGGACGTGTAGGTGAGCTATGACCTTTAAACTGCAGGCAGAGGTACATAGTTACGCACGCACGATTAGCCGGCGATATTTGGTCCCATGATGTGACAGTTGGTAAGTCCGTCGCCATATCTGCCACAAATACAATCCCAGGCTACGTTATCTTTTTTAGAGAAACTGAAAAAACTCGTAGAAAAAATTTACCCGGGAATCGAAACTTCATGATGTGATGTGAACATCGACTACGCAGGACCACACGAGACGTACAAAATGATTTAGAAATATTTTAATAATTATCTTTTCGAATTTTCAATTAAAGAAAACACTTGAAATTTAAATTCAAAGTCTACACAATTTTAAATTTGAAACCATACATTTTCTTCTCTTTTAAGGCCACAAAGTAACAAAAAAATGCAGCAAGTATTTTAAGTAAACTGAAAAATATTCAAACTACCGCGACCGTGGTCAAATATTAGCTCACAAATATTACTCGATATAGTACTTTAGACTATGGGCAAGAGCAAGTTTGAAAAAGTTACCATTCTTAAAATTTAAAATCAAACTACACAATTTTATATATTATGAAATTATAAATTTTCCTTTCTTGTAAGGCCACAGAGTAACACGAAATTAGCAAAAGTATTGTTGGAAAGCTGAATAATATTCAAACTACGGTGACCAATACTATATTACAAAATATTAATCGATATAGTTCAATGGATTATGGGCATGAGCTAATTTTCAAATAAAGAACGTACTTAAAATACACAATTTTGAATTTAGAACCGTAGATTTCCCTCTTCTTTCAAGCCACAGAGTAACATAAAATTAGAACAAGGTAGGCTGAAAAACATTTGAACTACTGTGGGCAAATATTAGGCCACAAATATTACTCAATACAGTTCTATAGACTAAGCAAATACAGCAAATTATTTATATCAATCTCCAGGCATTCACGCAAGGTTAACTACTAAATCTGTGGCCATTAGAGAGCAAACTCACTCTACAATTATTATGAATTGAATTTCAATTATTTTTATTGGGTCGCACCAGAAATTACAATACTTGTAGATTAAAAAAAAACGGCCAAATGCAAGTTGGTCTCGCTAATTAAGTGAAACACAACGAATAACTTTCATTTTAATTATTTATTTTGAAGAAAATATAACTAGATGTTCTCAGAATTTATCGAGATACTACTATTTCTGCCTTTGATTGGATCGGATCATTCGTTGTATGGGAATTATTTAAATTATTCTGTATTTTCCTATTTGCTCTTTTGGCACAACTGAAATTCTTCATCTTTGAAAATTTATACTGTCTAGATATCGCAATTCATGAGATGCATAGTAATAGATAGATAGATGGGCAGAAGAGTTAACAAACCTATAATAATCACTAGAGATAAATATCCTAAAAACTAATAGAGAAGAATTGAATAGAGCGAGAAATATTATTCTATATATAATTTTTATTTTGACTAATAATACTTATTACTATTAGAAATTTTCTTTATTATGCAAAAACTTACAGATTACATTTGGTATCAAAAATCACTTAAATGCTTTTTACAAAAAAAAAACAGCACAAAGTACCTTACGATGTTTACTTACGTTTTCAGAATTACCTAAAAACTTAACACTTGGTCAAAATAGACACTATGTGATTATTTTTTTAATATTTTAAAACATTTCACAAGAATGTAAGAAGCAACCCTCGTAATGAAAATTCCCTAAACGCAACTTTCTATAACTTCAGTTATGAAAAACATGACGTTGCCAGGGATTGGACTGTCACATTATGGGGCTTAATGTCGCCGTCTAATCGTTACCTCTGCCTTACCCTTAGGAGAAAAATTACCTTTACTGGTTGCAATCATAATATTTGATACGTATTTTCCGATGTAATGCTGTCGTAAACGATACAATTATATGCCAATCCTCTCAGTGAGTCTGCACCCTAACACGAAGGCTGTCTTGTTGTTACAATAAACACTACGAACGTTGACTCATGGTCTGCGTCCCGCGCAATTTCCTGTGCTACCCGCCAGCTTATAGTCTTTCTGAGTACTTGGTGAAAGTCACAAGAACTAAGCAATTTCTGCTCTTCAAGTAAATGCGCAATTTATAAAAATGGTTAATTTTTATTATTTTATTTATATACTGTAAAGTAATATTAATAAATATGAATTAAATACGAAAGTAGCACCAGTAATTCAGATAGCAGTGATTGATAGCATTGTATAGGTAGTATGTAATGCGGAGGTGAAAAGAAAGTTATGTGACCAGAAGAAGGTTACAGTTTAACGTGGGTATAATTAATGGATTGTATTAAGAAAAGCATGTGTGTGATGAGAGTTAATGGATTTGACTAGTGATTAAAGAAAATACTTTGAAGTGAATAAAGAAAAGAGACAACCCCAAGTAAATGGTATAAGCATAATGAAAATGATGAAATATAGATTGGGTCGCAAACATGGAATAAAGCTAACATTATTGTTTATTTCAATCCTATCTTTTATTGTGTGAACTAAATAAATCAACTGTATACACAAGTCATTTTCATTTTGTACTTTCTAAAAACCGATTTTAAATTCTTGTTATTTTCGTGTACCATTTTACACTTAGCAGAAAAAAAATCGCAACTTTTCCTTGCCTCAAATATTTTGAGCGAAGTATTAGATAAAAAAATATAATTGATTTGGAAAGAAATACTTTGTATAATGATAACTCGTCGCCAGAACTATAAGGCTTAAAAATTCTCAATTTATCTGTGTATTTTTAAGTATGTCTGTTACGCGACTACTCCGTCAACCGACTTTGATGATACTTATTTGTGAAATAAGTCATATCTAAGAAATTTTTGAAAGTACAAATCTTATGAAATTTGTTCAACTCTTGAAATATAGATAAAAATTTAAGTGTCATTTACCTTGTTGAAATATGGACATTAGTTTTTGCACTATTACTTTATTTTACTGCGCTTAAATTATTGAAAAAAGGTATTTAATACTTTAACAAGAAAAATTAAAACGTTATATTTTATTAATTGGACCACACCCATAGATCACCAACATGTAAAGCGACCATCTTCGTCTATTTAAATCCTATCACTTATTCCACAAACTGGGTTAGCCATTTGCAGTGCTCTGGTGCCACTGCCATTTGAACCATTGAATTTGGTCACCATTTACACTGTGTAAGGTTCGCTTGGAGCTCTATTGCACAAGCTATTTATTACGGTTCCGTATCCAAGGGGTAAAAATGAAACCCTATAACAAAGATTTCACCGTCCGGTCGTGTTCATCTGTCTGTCTGTCTGTATTTCTGTATTTTATATATTGTGTATGTTCTTGTATACGAAACTCAAAAACATCGTCTGTGAAGATTGCATCTTTCTGACCATTTCTGACAGACATACAGTCTTAGTAATAGGGTTCCGTTTTATTAACCTTTGGATACGGAAAGATATTTTAAAGAGTAAAAAAAATCCGCTCCTTGACTCTCAAAATATGCTTTCTAAAAAGCTAACAAAATCCCAAGATTTTGTGATAAAACTGAAACACAATGAAATGATATGAAATTGACAAGTTACCCCGTGTTAGTCCGGGTTCTGTTGTAGATTAGGACAACTCTTTCTACCCAGGCAGTTCGTAAGAGGCGAGCACAGGGTCTATTGTCACCAACACCGTGATATTGACTAGGTGGTAGAGTCTTGCAACGACTCACCCGGTATGGTGCCACCACCTTACCTATTCCTGCCACAATAGCGTCAGTGCTCGCCATTGTCGTGTTCTAGTTTGGGGGGTAGGGTAGCCGGTATACTTTCTCACGGAAGAGCCTTACCATCCCAGCCTCAGGTTGGCATCGCACCATTTCCACCTTTGGTGTATATAGGCACATCACAGGCATAAATCCATCTGCTTGTTTGCCCTCCAATATCATAAAAAAAGGTGATCTAATTGGGAATAGCTTAGGCTACTTTTGTTTTAGAACTGTATAAAATGAAATAATTAAATAAAGACGTGAACGAAGTCGCAGGCGCAGCTAGCTACTTATGATTTGCTTACGGATTGTAATCTTGTTTGTTTTATTTTGATATAGATACGTTAAGACTTGTTATATATTATCATCTTATTCAAAGTCTGATAAACGTTCGATAATCCAAGTAATGGGATGCTTTTGGAGTATCGCATATATTTAATATAGCGTGCATTGAATCTTATTGAAACCCTCGATGGCTTAGCGGTACGCGCTCCAGATTTTCATTCAAGCAGTCCAAGTTTGAACTCCGCTATGTACCAATGAGTTTTTATAACTTATGTATCTTTCTTGAGTGCTCTTATGGTAAATGTAAACGTCGTAAGAAAATCAATGGTTCATTGAATTCTTTCTTATCTAGGTTTGAGCCTAGTTTCTCTTCTGGGTTGCAGGGGTCAAACGGCAGTCGCTTGCATCTTAGTCAAATCCTTAGGGAATTAGATAGGAGACTCTGATATCATCTGATATAACATGCGATAAAGCTAAGACGAAGAGAAGACAGAAGTTTTTCGCTCTAGCCTTATTCAGATTCTATATCTGATGACAAAGGTCGGCTAAATAATCTAGGAGATTTAACAAGGGCGCTTGTCTATACACAAAATGACTGTGCCCTGACCTCCACAACTTAGGAAGGTAACTAAGCCCGTTTTTCGATTAATTCAGGCCTGCAGTATGCAGGTGAATGCACTGATTTCAATTCAGGCCAACACATAGACATACTATGGTGTCTATGAGCCACGGTTATCTCTTACCATCAGGAGACCCGTGTAACTGTTCGCTGCATTATCTTATAAAAAAATACTAAAAATAGAATAAAATAAATATTTATTTCATGTGTTGTTAAATAATATATTAATATCAAAAAATAAATTATGAGACCCGTGTGCATCCTCGTTGTCTTATCCCATATTTTTTTTGATTACACGTGCGATGGGGTCATTTCATTCCAATGCAAGTACGTAGAAAGTACAAACGTAAATTCATAAAATCAAGAATCCATCAATGTTTTTTTGAAATCCATTAACGAAATTACTGTTTCTATTTCTCTGAAGAACAAAGACATTGCTATCAAAATACACTCAGTAATTGTGGCTACTAATCTTTTATTATATATGATGGATGGATAGTACAGTATCACCTGGCCGTCTTGATAAATGATGTGAAGTAAGGTTTTGTACATAATGTGCTAGAATAATATTTATCTTAAGATTGTTTAATTACTGTATTATTTACTAGCTGTGCCTACAACTTCATGCACATTTTTATTTAATTATTTATATACCCCACGCGACTGACGAACTTCCAGTCTAAGCTAAACCTCATTTAATATCAGTTAGATATGATACCAGAGCTCTCTTTAAATTAGTACTTATTATTTTATTGAAATAAATTGACGTTAAGCTAACTTCTTAGTTTGTTAACAGATTTAAGTGAAATAAACATAATTCTGAAACCTACATCCAAAGTGGTTAAGCCGTTTCTGAGATTTTAATTATAGTAAAATCAGAAAAAAGTAGGATTGAAAAAAATGACGGTGTACGATTCGATAGTTCGGCTTTGAGGGGATAACAGATAAAAGATTGACAAAACAGATAAACAATGTGAATGTGAATGAATGTTGGAACCCGGGGAGACCTAGGTTGATACTACAAGACCAAACCGCTCGTGTTTTATCCGTTAGTGGTACCAAGAGTCTTCGGAGCCGGCGTGTTTGTATGAAGAGAACAATGAATATAGAGGAAGCTAGGCAAGGGATTGTGACACTTGATACTCTCTGGCTATCCTACCCTGTAAGAGACATGGCGTCAAGATTCTACACAGAAGACCCGTTTTAAGACGAGGTAATACCTCAATGGTAATACCCCGTGGTCGTATAATAATCACTATCTTAAAACATTAAACAACCTAAAAAAAAGATGACGTAATATGAATTAACATACTAATAAGAATTTATAATTTTCTACTTAGGAACTGATGTAGGCGTACTTTTAAAAAGTCTCTTAGATCTAGTCCATTATCATTATTTTAAGTTTTAATGAGTTTTTTAGCTATACTTGTGTTGTAAAAAGTAATTAATGTGATAAAATTTATAATTATATTTTCCCCGTGACGCTCGAGATCCCTTGTGTAGACAGCGGCGTGCACAGGATTATGACACTGGGTATGCGGCAAAGTACTCGGTATAAAAAAAAAATTCTTTTATAGATTTTTAGCTTTTTTATTTAGTTTCATAGATTATGTGATCATGATAGTGAAATATTAGAGTTTAATTGATATATCAGAGCATATCCTGTCTCAAAGCGTAAACGGAGCTTATGTGCCTCTATGGAGTGCAAGTCCCTGTGTGTAGAATAGATGATAATATTATATTGACCGACCTGACTAACGAGTCCAGTCCCGTTAAAATATATTACTTTCTTTTTCGTGTTTTCAATATTACCCTTATCACCTATTATATCAGATGACATCGGGTTCGGTTAACTTATCTAGGGGATTTGACTAGGACGCCAGTTTCTACGCAAAGCGACTATCGTCTGACCTCTGCAATCCACAACGAAAACTAGGCCCAAACCTAGATTAGGTTGTATTCAATGAATCCGAGTTTCCTTACGTGCATGGCGGGGTTCGAACTTGGACTACCCGAATGGAAGGCCAGTGAAGCTCTCGTTAAATATTACCAAAGTAACAACTTGCCCGAGTAGGGATCATACAATATATTCAAAGTTGTGGAAAGGCAAAGTTCACTATATATGCAATACTTTTAAACGAGCAATTCTTTTTTAATTATAGATTTATTTAGTTATACCGGCGATTTCGGAAACGACTCTAACGATTTCACTGCAATTTAGTACCTAGGTGGTTAAAAAATGATCTCGATAGGTCTAGGTCTTATGAATTGCGAATCACGACATTTATACAACTCTGTCGGTAGCACTTAGTCTAAATGATTTGGTAGAGTTGCCGTCAGATGGTAACTTTATAACTACCGAGTGAAGCTCGGTCGCCCGGTACCCTAGATATATATAAATATATTATAGACTAATCATGATAGCTCAAATCCGGAAAACGGACATGGGATACTTTTTATCCGTTCCATTCTCAAGAAATTTTGTGAGCATATCAGGTAGGTTTGAGAATCGTTTAATATCTATTTTGCATACCTCTGAGTGCCACCGGCACGAAGTTTGTCGGAACTGCTAGTTTTAAAAAACATAATTATAATATCTTATATCACACTTGTGCGTTTTGGACGGCTGTTATATAAAAAAATGGCCTGCCATCATCATTTTAAGCTTCAACATAAATATAACTAATATAGCAATAAAATTTCTAAAAATAATTCATGTTATTATAAAAGTACAAAACTTTTTCATCTAATGGCAGCCCCAGGTTTCTTGGTTTTTTATAAAGTTCATAGGGTCACGTTAATTCTATAAGTATAAGGGGATTATTAATTGTTTTGTAATTTTTCAATCACGATAAAACCGTTGTGAATCTTTACAAAAATTTTAATTTTACTTTTATAATAAAGACAAATTGAAAAATAATTTAATTTTGATTGAGTGAAGTCAAAAAAGTTACATTATTTTTTTTTGAATATACTTTTAATTTTTAATTGAATATACCATAAAATAGTTTATCTAAAAGCATAATCATTATATAAACACGGCCTTAGGAAAACATTCAAAGTAACGTTCATCTTTCACTAGTATCTAATACATTTATGTATGGCACTATAGTAAAATGAAGATTATTGCGTTTTTAAAACGTTTTATACTTACCAGCCCGCTTATATACATCTATAAAAATAAATAAAATTGATGTGTCTGTTTGTAACAGTAATATAAATGCGCTTTATAGATTGCATATTTATACACGATATATGGACAAAAGTATACATTTTTTAGATTTTTCCCCTGTCTGTCTATTGCTTGTTCCAGCTATTCTCTGGAAATGCTGAACCGATTTTGACTGGACTTTCATAGATAGCTGATGTAAAAACGAGTAATTTATGCTATTTTTATTTAATCAAATTCCAATCTGCGCGAAGTCTTAGATGAAACTAATCTAAATTTAACCTGTGATTGTGAATACAGCCTTATAGTAATATGCGAAACGAGGATTTGTACAGTCATATTTTACCTGAATCTAATACATTTGTGTAGCATCACAGTAGAGTGTAAGTAGAGACAGAATAGTAGAGTTTATTATTAAAAACCGTTTGTAACAAAATTTAAACACACATATTCGGCAAATAAACAATTTACACATTTCGTTTCGTTTCATTTCATTTCATTACGTTATTAAAACGTTTCATCCATACCAGCTCACCTCTGTGGTCGAGTAGAGTCGGTGTCCGATTGTGACAGATCCGATTAGGGCAACTTTTTCTTATAAGTTTTTTCAATTTTAACTGAAATAACATCACATGAGTTTGGATTTGTGCCCGATATGGGACTTGCCACCTGTCGGAATGGATCTTATATCATCGGCTAATCAACTGCTCTCTGCCTACCTTTTCAGGGATATGGGCGTAACGATATTTATTCATTTTTTTAACTAATCTAAAGTGATATAATCATTGTGGACACAGCCTTACAGTAATATGCGAAACGAGGGTTTGTACAGTCATCTTTTACCAGAAACTAATATTATATTTGTATGTAGCACTATGATAGAGCGGAGATAATTATATTACAGAAATGTCATCTATACAGTTCTCACTTCCTTCCTCGTATTATGTCACATAAGACACTCCAGGTAAATGTATTATTTTTTTTGTTTCGTATACCTTATGAAGCTAAGTGTAGGAATGTTTTGAGTTAATAAATGTAATGAATATATTTAACACAAATAGAATAATATTATTAAATCTATATAAATAAATAAAATTCAAGTGTATGCATGTAATATTAAAATAACCCCTTTTTACTAAATGCATATTATGTATATAAGTATTTACAAGGTACATAATATACTAAAATAATGCTTTTCAGATCTTTTATCTGTCTGTCAGTCTATTTGTGCTAATATCTTAAACGAGAATTTCAAGCTTAGACTACTTTTATTTTTGAATTTTATTTTGAAAATGTATGAGATAAAACGATTAAATAAAAACGCGGACGAGGTCGCGTTCATAGCTTGTGTTTAATATAAGTAATAAAAATCTGTTGGTCTTCGTTTGTCTCGCTTAAAACTCTAAAACTCTGTTTTTTCAATATTTTTCGTTAGTCGTAGTCGAAAGGTTTGAACGGCGAAAAATTGTGTAAAAAAATGCAAGAAAGGTAGTACAAACTATAAATTGATTTTCTCATATAAACTGTTGTTCTAAATTTCCTGATAAATATTTGACGTGAAAAGAAAAACGGTATGTACATAATATAAAGAAATGAAGAAAGAGTTTTGATGACGTTAGGTTAGAGCATACGAAGTACACGGGGTCATCTAGTAAAATAAAAAAAAATTAAAACAATATTATAACCAAGAATAGTAATAGGTATATTTCCAGGTCAGAACAATTTTCTTAAATATGTTTCATATTATTTTGAGTAAGCATTACATTTCCCTGGATTGGAATGTCCCCGAAGTGGCGATAGGCTTGCCACCTATCACATCATGGGCCCTAGCACCTTGGCTAATCGTGGGTGTTCTAGTATATCTACTGGATATACGAGTCGTGGATATACTAGCACACCTCTGCCTACCTCTTTGGGGATAATAGGCGTGAAAGTACTTTTTATTATGACCAGACATAGGACTTGTATTTTACCTAACATTCGTAATTTATTGCATATTTATATTACATTTAGTTACAGTTATAGTAGACTACCTTTTTTTATTTTTCCCCGTGTTGGTCAAGGTACTTTGTGTAGAATAGACAATCTGCCTTCCTATCAGACAGCTTGTAAGAGACGAGCGTAGGTTGATTGGGTCACTACCAAGACCACTGGTGATAGAGTGCTGTGCAGCAACTCGCCCGGGTAGGGATCCACCGCCTTAACTAATCCCGCTGTCATAATGACATTGTCATGTTCCAGTCCGTAGGGAAGGGTAGCCGGTAGACTTACACGTAAGTTCTAATAGCCTTTACCAACATTACATCATTTACTTATTTATATACAAAATTTGACCCACAATTTTCACGTACATTTTTTATTTAACATTGTCAATAGATGTATACAAAGCTCTCGCAATTTTATAACAACTCTGCACTCGTGTGTGCTAGGCCGTACCGATCACAAAGTCGCAACCCAATATCCTACTACGTTACCAACTCCATTAAGCTAGGTACAGACTAAGATACGAAAGGGACACGAACGTTCTCCTATGCCTTCCGATGATTTCTTGCTTGAGATTTCTAACCTGGTAGTAACAATTATATTTAACTAACTGTCCGCCCGCGGCTTCGCCCGCGTGAAAATTTTAATAATACAGACAACTTTCAAAGGGCAGACATTTTTTTCGACCTATAATACTAATCGCGTAAAAACATACCCTCTTTTTAATGTAGTCGGTTAAAAAGTAGCCTATGTCCTTCCTCAAGG
>DVZL01003808.1:0-13570 GCA_018236625.1 Lasaia peninsularis
GGGGCGGGCGCGCGGGGGACTGCGGGGACAGCGGGCCCGGCGGGGACACCGGCGCGGGGTGGAACAGGGCACTGGAATATACCAACAAAATCACATTCACTGCCTGCGATCACTGTTCACGTCACCGCTCCATCTTAACCAGCCTTAGCATCACGCTCAAGTCAATACATAATATATGATTTCTATGGGCTATGAGAATTTCTTAGTTAGCCAAGTAATGAATGAATGGACTGATACTACAATATCACTATTTATTATTTCCGTCATGAATTTACTTAAACAGTCTCTAAAAACGTTTATTTATAAAGCAACAGCAAAGACAAATCAATCTGTTATAGGTTGGGATGGCTGGAAGAAATTTTAGTATATAGAGATAAGCTCGCCTTAAAATCCTTAAGTATTAAATAGATAACTAAAAAAATCTAAGTACTGTGGCCGAAATTGGAACTTTCGTGGAAACAATTACTACACACAGAAATAATTCCCAATTGACACGACTTGGTGACGAAAAGGGTCTACACATTATAGATTACAAATAATAGTGATTATGATGTCCTATAAATTGAACTTTCTTATGTTACAAAACCATATTTTCTTCACGCATAAATCCAAAGAATGTGAAGAAACAAGACTGTCTAGATTTATGTATTTACATTTTTTTAAATATAAAAAAAACTCACCTTTTAATTCCAGAGACTCCATTGATCGAATCATCAAAATCAAAGCAATTGTTCCCTCTCCTCAAAGGAGCAGGGCTGGATGTGAGTGGTAGACCAGTCTTATTGTGAAACACCATAGATGCAGCTGAATCAAACCTCCAACGGAATCTATCCATCTCCGTTGGAGAAGGCACCTGATTATCCTGACCTTTCCTTGGATCAGGGAAGTTAAAACAATCTTCTTCCTTGGGAGATCCCATCTCACAAGTATCTATAGTCCCATAATCACATTTCTCATACATAACATAGTCTTCACCAACAGAAAACGTTTTCTGCCTGCCGCCTTTGGGCACGGAAAACACTGTATCATCATTCCGTAAATTCAACTCCTTTATATCATTATTTTGCGCGATTCTATCATTTACCACCTTCTCAATACGGTCCATTATTGGGAAATGACGTCTCAATTTGGGCCGTTTAATAATTGCGTCCTTAACACTAGAATTATCTAAACTTATATCACACTGCGAGTTATCACATTTATGCTTTTTTAACGCTTTGTCCTCTTCTTCGCGTTTCCTACGAGCGCCGTTCTCTAAAGAGGCCAAATTATAATTGCCTTCTGATCTAACCATTCCTCTATCTAAACAACTTAGGCATTTCATTTGCAAGGTATTACCACACTGACAAGATAAATCATCAGTCTGAGTCCCAATTGTGTTTGTTCTCCTAAACTCTGTTGGCTGTATACTGGTAGTTTCTATGAAGGGAGATCGTATTTCAATTCTACTAGCAGGCAACGTCAAATATGTCTGATTTCGAAAACAACCGATTGCTCTAAACCTGTCAAATCTAGCCGCTTGCAAAATTGGTATCGACGTATGAGTTTCTTTAATTTTAAAATCTCCTTCCGAAGATGTGCTATCACAGAGTTTTTTCAACTTGCTCTCTTTCCGTAAACGCCTCTTGTATTTAGCTATCTCTTTTAACCTTCTCTCATCTAACTTCTTTAAATCTTGAGTACTTAAGCTAGAGGAAGATCTGTGATTCGTATCTGACTCATCATCACAATTACACTTGTGTTTGCCGCTCACACTACAAGGTGTCAACATTCGGTCGTCTAGAATTTTTTTATCTAAACACGAATATTCTTGCCTCCGAGTTCCCTCTTGATACTTGCGTGGTCCTATAGTGAGATCATTGAGTTTCCCAACCAATTCCTCGTGGACATTGACGGGAAGTTCCTTACTGGTACGTCTTTTTGGGCAGGTACATTTGACATTTGGGATTGAGTCCAATCTGGGCAGACTTTCTAGAACGACTTTCAGGTATGTATTATTGCCAATATTTGTGATTGGGAAATTGTGATCTGTCGGTGGTCTATTAAACTCTGCCATTTTGTAACTCTCTCCCGGTATTTTAATGGAGTAGACTACATTCAGCTTCCGTTCTTCTAGTTCTATTTCATCGCAGTTTGCTTCAACTTTTTTATAATTACATGTTTCACGACTGAGTTTCCTCCTGAAAATAATAAGTATGTTATTGATTAGTTTGTACATTAGCTTTTTTTATTTATGTTTTTTCTCTATCCTAGGTTAGCTGTAAGATATCTTTTGTATTCATTGTAATATACCTATATTTTTTATTATTTGCACATGTACACATGTGACATAAAGTGTTAAATGAAATGTTAAATAATTAAATAATATTTGCATTTAGTGATAGAGATATGGCACCGACCAAACAGGTAGAAAAGGAGCACGAACTTTGTCGTGGTCGTCATGATTGTTTAGAATTGGATAAAGCCCTTAAATAATTCATGAGTTTCAGAGCGTAAGTTGCTTCTAAATTTGAAGGCGAGTTGATAAACTCATGTTTTAAAAAAGATAATGGACGATGAAATTTTTTTTGGCTACAAATAGAAATACCTATTTTTCTTTTAATTTTACTTGTTTTTCTCTTTCCTTAGGTTAGCTGCAACATATATTTTGTTAGAGATAAACTCGCCTTATGTACTGTTTTGTTGTATTTTGTGTACCTCTTTAATATTAATATACATGTGTACAATAAAACGTTAATTAAATATATAGAACACCGAAGATAATAATGGTAATAAACGAATTTTATCTTCAATCATAGCATCAAATGTTTCTTGATTATAATTTTATTAATGTTCTGGCACTGATTCTCCTGTTAGTGGTCTTTTGGCCAGGCGGTGTTATTAATATTGATTTAGTTTTACCTCCTCTCGGCGGGCTTGTCGTCAGTGGCGAGTGTGGCTCGCCAGGCGGATAGCTGAGAGAAGTGGAGTTGCGAACGGACCGCGTTCAGCAGCCAGTGGGCTGTGATCGCCGGGAGGGAATCGTGGCTTCTGTGAACACACCGTACAATTACTTATTTCCCCCTCGATTATACTATTTTTACGGGACAGGCATAAGAGAACAGATTTTAAAGCTTAAGAGTAGTCGCGAACGCGTATTGGCCTTTCGCAGACATACACTTTCTTATTTCCTTTTCAATCACAATATTTTTAAGAAGTAGTTCCTTGTTAAAATTTTTGCCTGTATTAAGAGACATATCTGTGCAATTGTCTCTCGTGTCTTTTTAAATTACTAAAACAACACTTAAAAATCATTTAAAATGTTGGGCATATTATTTCACGCGTAAACTTTATAATTCATTAAAAATAAACCAGCATTGTTTCACTAATTATACTCTTATTTTGTTTTTAAATTAAAATCAACAAAGTTAACCAACCGTTTTAATTTTTACAACATCTTCAGGGCTGTATAATTATAAGATACACTGAGGGTCAAGGATAGAATGAACCATATAGCGTTAAATGTTGAAATTTGTCAATATTGTAATAATCTATAAATAAATAAAACTGGAGTGTATGTTATATGAAAATAATCGGTTTTTACTAAGTGCATATGTATGTTTACAAGGTACATATACCAAAACAACATTTTTTAGAATTTTTGTCTGTCTGTTTATACCCACTAATCTGTGATACAGCTGGGCTGATTTTGAAGGGACTTTCACTAGCAGACAGTTAATGTGACAAGGAACGGCTTAGGCTACTTTTATTTTAGAAATGTATAAAATAAATTAATTTAATAAAAACGCGGACAAAGTCGCGGGCACAGCTAGTTTTCAATAAATATCGAACACCATTTTGAAGTTGTGTCTGCAATTTGAAAGTTGTCTGTATTATTGAAATAATTCACGCAGGCAAAGCCGCGGGCGGACAGCTAGTAATATAATAAATATTGCTGGAAAAATTACACAGATTGATCTAACCCCAAAGTAAGCAAATTATATGCTTGTGTTATGGGTGTTAGTCAACGATATCAATTCATAGAAATGCTTAAATAGATACCAGAATAAATTCAAGAAATCCCGGACCCGGAAATACAGACATCTAAGTTCACCACACAAATGCCTGCCCCCATCGGGAATCGAACCTGTGCCTTGAGGTTTTGCAGCGGCGTTAGACGTGTAGTCTAACCCTTCGACTAACGAGGAGGTTTATATATAGCTTCATGGTCAACAACGACATAAAACCAGGTATTAAAAAGGATGTTTCCTCGTTATTTTCAATGCTTATCTTAGATATGATCTGGCCATAGCTAAAAGTTATCACTTCACAATGTTGTGATCCTTACTTGGTGGGCATAACTCGCATGGTCCATCTCTCGAGTAGCAGGGCTCGTTGTTGTGTGTGAAGCTTGTCGTAGGCCGCCTCCTCTTCTACACGGCACAGCGCCGCATAGCACTCCTGACATTCTGGGGCTAGAAGGACCTGAAAGAATATCATTATCTATTTATAAATTGTATATATATCGCCTCTGTGTTGTAACGGTACAGCTGACGCCTATTAATACCGTTAGCCGCGTAAGGTCGCGGGTTCAATTCCCAGGTCGGGCAACTTTTCTTAAATGTTTTTTCAGATTATTCTGAGTGAGCATTACATTACATCGCCCGGATCGGAGTATGCTCGAAGGGGCGATAGACTTGCCTCCTAACACATCATGGACCCTCGTACCTTTGCTAATCGTGGGTTTTCTAGTATATCTACTGGACTTATGAGTCGTGAATGTACTAGCACATCTCTACCTACTCCTTAGGGGATAATAGGCGTGAAAGTACTTTTTTATTAACAAAAATAATACAGTAGTTATAGATATCCTGATAGTACATCTGGAGATTACTAACAAGGACCTTTTCATAATATCAAACATCTATCTCACTCTCATAAACCCGTTTAGTTTTGACTTTGCCAACCCCACAAAACTGGCAGAAAGAGAGGTTTGCCAGTTTAGAAAGAGTTAGCAATATCACATATTTAAGACAGGTCGTTGTTAGAAGCGTAATCTCCGGATAGTAACTCCATGGTCTCAATTTTTTTTTGTTTTTTTTTTATGACATAGATAAACAAAAACGTTCTCTTAATGAAGGCACAGAAATATACACAAACCTTACCTCAATGCAAATGGGTATTTGTTCGTTCCACAGGGAGTGTACATGGTTGTTGAGCTGCGCTTCCACCGCGGGCTTCACCTCCTCCGTCTCCAACCTGGGTTGAGTCTGCACCTGGAAAGGCCATTGTAAAAACTTAGTATAACAACAACCTGACTTACTTTTATGAACAATTCGCTAGATTCGGCCTGCCTTAATACTCAGCTAGAGCACTTTTTTTATGACATAAGACCTATGATCGGGGTGTTTGACCTTTTGTGTAAGTCTACCGGCCACCTTACCGTCCGGACCGGAACAAGACAATGTCTTTATGGCGACAGAAATATGTAAGGCGGTGGATCCCTACCCGGACGAGTAGCTGCACACAACTCTACAACCAGTGGTCATGTTGGTAGTGACCCATATAACCTATGCTCGCCTCTTACAAGCTACCTGGCAGGAAGGCAGTTGGTCTATTTTACACAGAGGGCCCGGACCAACACGGGGAAATATATTTTTCTTACATATTTAAGATATTGAGTAAATTATAAATATCACCTTACATCTCATGACTCTATTCGTTTGGTGGTTGTCACGGCCCTCATCAAGAGATACACTTTCTGCTCCAAGACGAATGTCCTTCCGCAATTCTTGAGTAAAAAATAACCATAACATTTCCCCAAATTTTTTACTATAACCCTTCAAGGCGTACCAAAATTCTTCCCAAATGAAGCCTCTACGGTTCTCTATGATCTTTGTCTACGAAGGTTGTAAGTTTAAAATATAAAATAATCATCATCTGCAAGTTTAAGTAAGTATTTTATTGGAAATTAGGTTTCCGCTCGCGGCTCCGCCCGCGTGAATTATTTTGATATTCATAACTTTCGTAGCAAAATTCATACCTTCTTTCTAATATAGATAAATATAGGTTAAAAAGTGGCCTGTGTGTTTTATTTTAAATAAATTACCGAAAAAAAAGCATTTTTACCGAAAGTCACTAAAAAATTTCAGATAGGCCCATTATAAAAAAAATATATTACGTTCCAACCCTGCCCCTGTAACGCATCGTAACCCTCCTCCAAAATTGCGTTACATAATACTTGAACGCTCCCCATGGAAGCAGTCGTCTCGGAACTTCCTAACTAACGGTATGGTGCTAGACCCACCTGGTGGCTAGTAGAAGGGTGAGCTCGCAGCTTCTGCCTGCGACGTGTAGCGGGGCTAGCACTACGAGAACGCACGATCAACCGTCCCAACCGCGACAACAGCTCGGGACCTGTCGCCGGGCCCGCCGACTCGTTGCTATGCATCTGAAAAATAAACAAATGACTCACTTAATAATATTTCTATAGATCAGCCAAAAAACATTTCCTGTTGGTAAAGATACAATTTGCCTAAAGATAGCGATCTTAAGAATAGGTAAATATGTAGTGGATCTTTATAATATGCAAATACAATCGGCTTACCTATCATCCAGACCGGAACACTCAGATCAGTATGGGGACAGGAATATGTGAGGCGGTGAAATCCTTACCCCAGCGAGTTGCTGCACAGCACGCTACCACCAGTAGTTATTTTGGTAGTGACCTTACGAGCTACCTGATACGTTGGCAGATGGTCTATTCTACACATGGGACTCGTAGCAACTCAGGGAAATTTACTAAAAACATCAACTCAATTTGGCAATCTTTAATGTTCTGTCGCCGTGTATTTCTAACCAAAAGAAAACTGTCGCCTTTCTTGCATTTCAATATTAATGGTAAAACGTGAAATCGAAAATAAGACGAAGATTAAAGATGCATATATAATATGTGTACTTTTTCTTTATCTAATGCAAAGATATTGCAAAACTAAACACCCTGGATAAAATAGACATTCTGTCTACTTAGAAACCCCTCCTCTACATAAGAGAACATTCAGAAACAAGTTTATATTGTTCATTTAGTTTAAAGTACTAAGGCATCATAACTACAAAATACAGTTCAATATCAAAAAAGCCTATTTATGACTAGGTGTGGCCCTGCCCTAATTCTTGTTGCCAACCGCACACATTCAAAAAATAGAACACCATTTGATATTCCAACCGCTGCAGCGACCTACTTTCCTATACCTGTTGTACAGTTTATCTTTTAAAGCGCTGTCAGCGATGGAAAAACTGGAAAAGCGAGTCCATTTGTATGTTGCAACAGCTGCAGCGACCTAGTTCCGTGAACCCGTTGTACGACAAATTTGTTAAAGCGCTGTAAGCGATGGGAAATTGAAAAGTAGGCTCTAGGGTTGGGGTGCAACGATAAGCGTATTTATGTCAAGGACATTGCAAGTTGCCACGCCCCGGTTTCGTTGTTCTAGTTCAGACAAAGAGCCCCATTGTTGACACTTACGTAAACTTTTGTAACCGATAAGATATGTTTAAATTTAGAATCACTTCTAAATTTAAATACACATTCTGTCAAAAATACTTAGTATAAAAAATGGTTTTATTAGTTATTTATGACATAAAGCATACCTATATTATTTAAGTTACTTACGTGTAATATAATATATTTGTGTTGTTTATACATGGAAAGTTTAATGGTATATTTATCTAAACGTCAAGTTTACATTCAATTAGTATTTTTCTTTGTTAAACAAAAATGTTTTCGTGAGTAAAACTATGAAGGTACCTACTTTGTTTTATTTACTTTTAACTTTGTACGAAGAGAATAATGAATGAGGAAGAAGAGATCATGGCACTTGGCATTTTATACTCTCTGCCTACCCGCAAGTGACCTGACGTGAAGATATATGTATGTATTTACTTTAAAGTTTCTTTCGAATCGTTATTGTGTAATTACAATAATTTTAAATAAAAAAAACAAAGGACTGGAATAGGATAATAAACATTAAAACGTTTGGAAAAAATATTGTCACACCAACATCCTCGAACATCAGCCGACTATACAGGTCTCATGATGTGACATGTGGCAAGTCCGTCGCCATATCAGGCTCAAATCCAGTATCATATAAAAAAGTCATAGAACAAGTTTCCTTACCCGAGAGTCAATCCCGGAACCTCGTGCGCCAAAGTCGGACACCGACTACGCTCGATAGGCGATAATGATAGATATTAATTAAGTAAACTTTGAATCTTTATAAATTCAACCCTTTTTATAATGAAATACCAAAACAAAATAGGATGAGAAAAGGAAAATTGTGAAATATGACGCAATATGGTTCTCAACAAAATTGACGAGTCATTCAATTACAAATATAAATAAATATATGCTTAATAGATCATACCAGTAATAATTACATTATTAACGCTAATTGAACAAAGCATTAAAGACGATTGGCGCCAAGTGACACTTGGTAAAATTATAATCTGTTGTGAGTTCTGATAGAGTTTAATTCTAGCGGATCTGTGCCTTTTTCACACATAAATTTAACATGAATGTAAAACGAAGAAAAACTATTTTTAATTGGTTTGAAAGTTCAAATTTAAAATTGTCATGTATGTAGTCTTTTTTTTCGTACAGTGAATTGACAGATGTCAAAGGGTGTACACCACCGAACTTGACATGTCTCAAATACGTAATAGTCTCCACTCTCCAGTCTAGCTAACCTCTGTTTCTACGAGATTTCTGGAGTTAAAACAAGCATTATTATCTTGCCGGCCTATGGGAATATTTGATATTGGGAACAGCGCTTTGCAGGAATATAATATCAAGATAGTACCAGAAGCTTCATATGATTAAATATTTTATAAAAACTGCATCATTTATCGATCATGAATGCATTCTTTCTGTGGCTAAATCTAAGCTATAATCAACTGAGATCTTTTATTTTTACTTCTGTCCTATTTTTAAAATGTTTAAGAAAGAGATAATTTCACCTCATAGTGGATTTGATCCGTTAACCTTTGTTTCTCGCTAACCAAAGTAACTTCTGTCATATTCAGTTTCATACTATTCATTCCAACTGTCCTATTTAGTTTCAGAGGCTAGGATAGCTAATTTACCTTAGAGTTTTACAATATCAACCTCAGTTTGGGAACACCCCGGTAACATATTTTGTCATTTTTATTGCCTTTTTTACGTTTGCCATGTAATGCTTTTAAAATTAATTTTATTCTAGAAATTAAATAGATATAGCAAACTACCCTGCCTAAAACTCTAAAAATATTCTTTCCACTTTCCATATTCGGTTTACGTGCAAAGTGATAAACAAACTTACATAAAAAAAATGAGACGAAAAATATGTCACCAGGGTATCATGATACAACCGATAAGAAACACTATATCGTCAAGTTAGCGAATATCGTTATCAGGATCACAGGCAATCTTATCACAAGGACGTCGGCCATTCGATATAACAACAGCAACAAGTACTAGGGTATTATGAACACAAAGCATCCAACAAGTTCAACGGGAACGGGGAAAAATACCTTGGATCAACGTAATATCTCTGCACAATGGTCCATTTTCACCTAACTAGGTTTAAACTATCGAAACATTGACCTCTTGCGTCTCCTGAGATTCTGCTACGGGTTATAAACCCCTAAACTACCACTAATAAATCTTATATATGAAATTCTCGTGTCACAATGTTCGTTTCCGTACTGCTCCGAAACAGCTTGACCGATTCTCATGAAATTTTGTAAGCATATTGAGTAGGTGCGAGAATCGGCCAACATCTATTCGGCGCTACGAAGTTCGCCGGGTCAGGTAGTAATAATAATAAATAAATATCTCTGGACAAATCACACAATTTAATCTAATCCTTGTGTTTTGGGAGCCAGGTAACTGTACTAATACATAGAAATACTTAAACAGCTACAGGAGTAAATTTAATACACACAAAGTTCCAAACATACAGACATCTATGTTCATCACAATAAGCCTATTCTTGTAGGGAGTCAAATCCGTAAATTAGGCATGTACGCTATTTCGAAAAACGAGGCGATCAAATGTTTACTGTGTGCAATATTTAACCATAATATTTGGAATTTCAGCCATCAGATTGTTAATAATATTTCTGTATACTCATTGTCATTCATTCATGTCATTCACCATATCTCTACATTCAAATTACAAGTATTTTTAGATTAAAAAATATTTGGGGCAAATTACAGGGTCGCTTCTGAAACTAAAATATTTTTTTTTAAATTACAAACATACATATTAAATACAAGCCAGAGAATGCGGGGTAGGCAGTATTGAGCGTGAAGTGTCACAATTCCTACATACTTACCTAGCTTCCTCCACATTCATTACTCTTTTCATACAAACACTACGGTTTCAGAGACTCTCGACACAACCCTTGGATACACGAGCGATTTCATATCAACCTATATCATATAATCCACATTCGAATTGTTTAACCACCCAATTTAATGATAAATTTTATAATATTGATTTATTTAAAAATATAGACAAAAATCGCCACACACTTATCCCTGAAGGGGTAGGCAGAGCTACATACATACGAGTATCCACGATTAACTGCCCACGATTAGCTAAAGTTACAGGAAGCAAATCCGTTGACATATCGAGTATAATCACCTCTTATGTTTTTGAGATAAACTGAAAAACTCATAGAACAATATTTCCCTACCCGGTAATTAAACCTTGGACTTCCAGTCGGACACCGACTACGCACGTAATTATCAGGCATAACCTATTAAATGAGGCGTACATAGTTACAAATATAACCAGGCCACCAGAAATCCTTGAATGTGGCAATACAACCAGGAAGCGTATTCTAATTTTAAATCTCGCTAATGTTGACAAATATTCACCTCTCTCTTTTCCACTCTGGGAATCTCCACTTGTTGTTCTTTTCTAACAAACATGGCCGAAGGCATCCAGATGATCATTTATTATCAGCTTAACGTGTTTTACACTTGTGCTATTTTAATAATGGGTTTACGAGTTTTGAGCTTTAAATTTATACAAATATAGATTATATTTCCTTGTAGGTTTTTACGGAAATTAATACTAATTTATATAATACCACTAATTTAAAAAGTTATCACAAGATATAATATTTCACTTTTTGCTTCGATCAATAAAAACAACAATATATCATAAAAAAATATTATGTACGTACATAATATTAACTTATATAAATATTACTACTTCGTAAAAAAATTTTACATTAAGCTTTACGAAGAAAGGTTAAAGATAATTATCATTTATCATTTTTTTACTAGTGGCATAAGAAATTTCCGTGCCATTAATAAAAACAACGGTCAAGTGCGAGTCGAATTCAAACACGAAGGGCCGAGTACCGTATACATTTTCTAAATATTTTTAAAATAACGTTTTAATCAAACCATTTCATATCTATTGTTTATTTTAAGGTAAATATAACTTGATATATTCTGAGAATTTATCAAAATGACTACTCATTGCCGCGATCTAAATATGGATAGTGACATTTATATTTTGTCGTAACGGGTCGTCCGTTTTATACTTTATTTTATATTTTAGTTTCCGTACCATCTGTAAAAATAATGTTGTTATCTGTAAAAATAAAAAAATGTTGTATGAGAGCCTCCTCTAAATGTTTATTTTATTTTATTTTCAGTATTTGTTGTTATAGTAGTAATAAAAATATATCATCTGTAATTTTTTCCGTCTAGCTATCACGGTTCTTGAGCTATAGCCTGATGAGAGAGAGACAGATAGATATTAGATATCGACAGCGGAGTCTTAGTAAAATCCTGTGGAGTTACCGTTTTAAGTACGGTAACCAAAAAAATTACAAACTCTATGTAAGTGTTATTTATTTATATTTATTTGAATGCTGGAGGTAAAACCGTAAGTCAAATCTGACCTTTAATATTACAGAGCACAGAATTACCGTCGTGTAGCGGGGCGGACGGCGGTAATTTTTTTGCTCTGTGTTTAATATTATAAAAGCCGAGTGTATTTTTGTACATATCTTCAGTTTCATGTTAAACCGGATTAAAGATTTTAATGTATTTTAGCGTAGACATAGATTTCACTTTCGAAAACACAAGCTATTTTTACCCCCTTGTTCCAAGGGCCAGTCAGTTTTAAATAAAAAATAATTATCGTCAAGCCCACATCCTTGAAATTGGTAGATTAACATGCTTATGTACCCACGATTAGCCGAGGATATTAGCTTAAAAATAAATATATAACAATACAGATACCACCAAATAAGGAAAAGTATAGTTAAAATAAAACCGGTTGTTGCATTATTAATTTATTTTGCAAACTCAATGTTATGTTCAGGTATTTTCAGTACATGTTAGATTACGCAATAATTACATAAGAGCCAGCTGATTTACATAAAGTACGCAGTACATAATATACCTTTTACCTTCACATTGCCAATAATCTTTCCATAGGTGTAATAAACAGCTGAGCTTATAGGTCAGGAGCTAACGGTCCGATTTGTGGTTGATTCGAAATTAACTCTGGCTGTCTGTCTGTCTGTCTGTCTGTTACGCTTTCACGCCTAAACCACTGAACCGATTTTGATGAAATTTATAGATAGAGTTGACCTTCAGGAAGAACTAAGGCTACTTTATAAACGTCTACATTAAAAAGAGGATGTGTTTTTACGCAATAAGTGTTTTATATACAAAAAACTAGTTTTATATACAAGAAAAGTAAAACGGGAAAACGGTTAACCTAATGGTAAACTCTGTGGGTAAACTGATCACGGCTGCCCACGCACATCCGCACCACTGGGAGTATCACAGATGCCTTGTCGACCGTTTAGAAATCAGCTCTTTTCTTGAAGGTTCCTAAGTCGTATCCGTTTGGGACTACCGCCGCTGGTTTCTCATTACCACAAATTTTCATAAAGATTTCACTTTATGCAGGATATGAACCTAAGACGTTCATTTTACGCTGTCTATACTCTAGCCGAGGCCCTCGTTTTGATATCATATATAGCTACTCATTTTGGATATATTATATAAAAAAATCTCAATTTTACGGTGAGAATTCTGACTCTGACGCTTGGTCTAAAAAAGTGAGAACCGTTCTCTTGGACATAGATACAGAGAAACACTTGCCAACAACTAGAAAAACGTTTCCATGGTAACTAGTGATGTAATTATGAATATAAATTGAATTTTACGTTAAAGCCACGGCTGTTTATAAATACATATAAAAAGTATTTTACCTGGAGTTACAAAACATTTTATTATTCATTTTATTTTTAATTTAATTACTTTATACCCGCCCCGACTTCACACGGGTATATTATGCGTGTTAAGTAGATAAAAATCTTCCTCTTGAATTACTACTATACACTATTCTTAGGGGCTGTCCATTAATCATATAAGGCTCGAAAGCGGGGGGGAGGGGTCCATAAAAAATCAAGAAATATCACAAGGGGGAGAGGGGGTAAAGAAATATATCACGTGTACTTATTTTTTCGGCAAGCGCGCGATACTCAACCGAAAAGCGGCGTTACATGTATTTATTTTT